>BROE01000028.1:5745202-5849302 GCA_036571765.1 Plecoglossus altivelis
CTCCCTCTCTCTCTCTCTTCTTGCTCCCTCCCCTCTATCCATGTCTCTCCCTCTCTCTCTCTCTTCTTGCTCCCTCCCCTCTATCCATGTCTCTCCCTCTCTCTCTCTCTTCTTGCTCCCTCCCCTCTATCCATGTCTCTCCCTCTCTCTCTCTCTTCTTGCTCCATCCCCCTATCCCTGTCCCTCCCTTTCTCTCTTACGCTCTCTCCATCCATACTGACGGAGGCCCTGCTGAACTTTGTCCCAACCAGGAACTCTAAGAATGGCCCCACCCTGTACCCTTCTCCCACAGGCCACATCCAGGACACCTCCACCGTCCCGTTTCAAGCCCACTGTCTCCCTCTTTTCGCTCTCTATTCCTCCGGCATTTTCGTCTCCCCTCACAGTGCACCTATTCTCTCTCTCCCTCTCCTCCTTTCGCTCTCTCCCTCACCCTCTCTGACCTGTCGATCATGGGAATCGCACCGCAAATGAAATTGACCATATCCAGTCCAAACAGCTGGCCTTGCAGATTAGTTAAATGTCTATTTATTCAAAGGCTGTGGTTATATTAAGGCCCGTGTGTGTGTGTATGTGCGTGCGGGCTGGTGGGTGATCTTCTACGCTCACCCCTCCTGGTCCCACTTTCCCTCTCTCCCTCTCCCTTCCCCGACTCCCTTTCTCTCTCATGTACTGCCGTCATATCAAACGCCGCCGCCTTCTCTAAAGCCCCGCGCTGGCGGTGGCGAGGGGTAATCAGTTAACCTGATTACGCCACTGATGAAATTAAATCATTTCAGTAAGTGAAAATAATAATATGAGTAATAAGTGCGAGGGCTGGTAGTCCCCCTTCCCCCTCCTCTCCCCGACCACACACACCCTCCTCCTGCATTTGCCGCAGTTCCCCGGAGTGTTGCGAAAGTCTGCCCCCCCGCCCACCACACACACACACACACACACACCCACTCGTCTTGGTAATTGATGGCTCAAGTCCAGTGGGCTTTGAAGCCGCCCTGTCAGAGTGGTTGACACCGTGCAGAACCCTCTTGACCCAAGATGGCTGTCGCACTGCTCGGAAAAGCAGTCAATCAAATTGCTCTTTGCACTGCAATGCTCTTATTCACCCACTTGGACTCCGCCAAAATGAAAGATGATTTGATGGCAATGAATTGTGAGAAAGCGGGGTCCTTTCTGGTAAAGAATAAAAGGAGATGGACATTTAAGGGTGGGCTGTTGCTCACTGAAGTGATAGGAACTATGACAGCAGGCACAAATCGGCAGATTAAAGAGTCGTTCAAACACTGAACAAACCAATCAGATTAAAGGCTTTGCACCTGTCGCTTGAGTAATGACATTAAACGGCGTACCACAATTAAAGAAAATTACAGATAATGAATGCCCTTTCCTTTTCAATGCCAATGGAAACACAATGAAGTTCGAAGGATGGGGAAAAGAGTGGTCAACCATTTGGAGGCTGCGTTGGATATATAGACCCCCGTCCAGGTGTCAAATTGATTGGCCAACATTTGTGGCCAGTATGGTTTAACTACCTCTCAACGAGTGTGTCTAGTCAGACTAAGCTGTCCAGATGCCACCCTTTGGCATATGCCAACACATAATTGCGTGGCACAGACCAGTTCCATGATTGATGGGACACATCGAGAATGGGTTTTTTCAAAAGCTTTGGAGAAACGAAATCCCCCAAAAGGCTGCAACAAAAGGGGTATAACACCTGGTTTGCATGCTGGGAAAATTGTGCTGTCCCTCGTTCCCCTCCTCTTGTTCAAACACACTGAGCTGGCAACAGCCAGGGTGGATATTTATAAGAGGTGCTTTCCTTTGAAAGCCCTCCAATCAGGGTTTGTTTATAATCGTTATTGGCATGGTGGCCCATTAGCTGGTGCCCCCAAACGCACGTAAGACGATGCAGGATCGCATTGCAGGCTGTAATTGCGTCTCGCGCTCAAATCCTGGCCTCAGCATCAACAAGCGTTGTTCGCTCATGTGGCGATGAAGGCTTGAAAGCATAAGGATGGAGAAACCACCCAGGGGCCAGCGAAACAATGGCGTCGCGACTGACCGATTACGGCACACAGGGCCAGATTCAATTAGCGTGGAAGCCTTATCTTTGAGGCGAACACCAGCGTGCGTCGTAAAGGAATATAATCGCAGGGACGTCCCCCCAGGAGGGCCTGACTGATATCAGCTCTAGCCAGTGCCTGACATTTGCTTTTCCATCTTGTCCCCCATTTGAAGTGGTCTGACCCTTACCTTTAAAAAAACCCCTCCTTTAACTGTGATTTATTTATTTGGAGGGTTCTATTTACACCGCTTCTGAGCTCCAGGGCGGATTGGATCTAACACCGGTTCTGGAGCAAGATAACCGCAAGGATATTTACACAGTGGAGTGACAATTTAGAAGGGGGCCGCTGTCTCCGATTGGAGCAGTGCTACGGAGTGGTAATGACAGCATAATTGCTCCGTGATTCCCCCATCCCTACACTTGTCCTCCGACAGGCCATCGCCCACCTTCTGCCACTCCAGGCTCCTCCAAGGCATCTCCAACTGATCTCCTTCCATCGCTTGCCCGATTTCATTAACCTCAAATCCAATTACTCAGTGTATGTTTGCCGGCTTCATTACTGGATGTGGGTAGATGAGTTCTCTCCGTACTTCTGCGTTGTCGAGGCTGACTTAATGCGATGCGAAGCCTGGAAAGGGCCGGAATGTCAGGCATATCGGATTGCGTCTAGAGAAGGGGCCAGACTACAAGTGTGGACTATGAGCTTGGGCTACCCAGACATAACTTGAGGGGTATTTGAGTAGAGCGGCTTGCATTTTTGACGTTACGTTGCAGAGAGAGGGTAAGGTGAACCACCAGCACTGCCCTATCATAAAGTCTCGGTTCAAGTTTACTGTCTACCATCTTGAACTACTTTTCCCCCTCAGGGTACTTTGGTACAAAGAGATTATACATAAACTCAGTTAATTATCGATGAAGGGGATTCAGTCTGGAGCCTAAAACAGCACAAATGTCTCATTTCTGAAACTCGGCTTTGAAATATTAATCAGTCTCTGCTGGTGTCAGCCCCCATACCAGGGAGCAAACCAGGTTCGTGCTTTTGTCTCAAGGATTGTCTTTCAGCGAATACTTGTCTCTCTCTCTGTCTCTGGTTCTTTTCATGCCTCGTCTTTGTCATCTCCCACAGTTGGATTCTCATTTCAAATCTCTTCACCCGCTCTTTGGCTGCCTTCTGCTGCGACTCCACCGAAATTGGCCGTTCTTTTGTCCTCGAATGTCCTGTCTCCAGGCACCGGAGACGTCTTTGACTTCCACAACGTCTGCGTTCGTATGAGGCCATCGGCCCTACCGGCGCTGCCATACTCCGTGGGCTCTGCCCGCAATGACACCCGAGGCACCTGATGCATATTACAGTGCAGGCTTGCCCCGGGCCCCATCATGCCACTAGATGAGTCAGCGCTCAGCGTGTCGGTGTAGAGGTCAGGGTTTTAAGCACTTCAGCTCAGACGGAGGAGGAGAGTCCTCCGTGTTCTGATGGCGATGTTAAAGCTGCCGTCGCTATCGCCAAAGCCAAAGAAATGCACGCTTTTTTTCTCAAGAGTTCGGTTGTTTGCGCATTAAAGAAACGCTAGTCAAGGTGCCGCACTCGAGGCTTTCATTAAACCCAAAGGGTTTTACAGTCCTGAAAAAGAGATTCGGGAACACGCTGACGTTTGTTTCACAACGCACGGCACCCGGGTTACTTGAGATTCCATGTACGGCGCGTGTCTATTCGTTAGCAGGGCGCTGCGTGTCATCTTAGATTGGTTTACACTGCACCTGTTCCGAATCAGAAAGGCGGGGCGGCAGATGGAATCAGGATTTACCTGTCTTTTGGCCTTCAGGTCCATTTCCTGCTCCTCTTCATCTAATGTTCTGTACACTGACGGTGCAAGACCGTTAAGGATGCTAAGGATTCAGCCTAGCACAATTGATGGGTTTATCAAGATGATCCTAATCTGTTCCATTGGTTTACTGGGCTAATCTGTCTATGCACACAGAATAATCCCCAGTTTGAGAGTTGCCTGTCTGATGCAAATTTAAAGCCAAAGTTCAGTTAAGGTTTTCCAACGATATATACAGTGAAACATTCATTCCCATCCCGCTTGCCTGCCAACTGTTTAGCTAAACCCGTTCACTCACTGGAGATCGGCCCTGAGATAATGAGTTAATTATAAAGGGCTTTCGACGCTGCAAGAGAGTCGCTTCCACTCATAGAGATGAACTTTAATAGAGCCGTTGCACTTGCAAGTCGTGCTGTCTCGTACGCAGTGTTGTTCTCACTTCTCACACCGCACTCTGATGACATGAACCGGAACATTCTGCACCTTTTTTTTAATCTGCATCACGTACAGACAGCACACGAGCCTATCTAAGTAAAGGAGCAGGGGAATTTGGGGTTCTCACACATACTTACAACATAGACTGAAGTAGTGAATGAATAGAAACTGAATCCATGTTGACCTCACCCATTTTCTGTTTCCGTCTACAGAGGACTTGCTTCCTGCGGGCTTCCCCAACATAGATATGGGCCCCCAACTCAAAGTGGTGGAGCGCACCAGAACTGCCACCATGCTATGTGCCGCCAGCGGCAACCCCGACCCAGAAATCACCTGGTTTAAAGACTTCCTGCCCATAGACCCCAACGCAAGTAATGGACGAATCAAACAGCTCCGCTCAGGTAAGAACCCTGGCATTTTCATCCTGTGCGCCTTGCTTCACTCTTAACAACCGCTCCCTCCATAGACGCTCGTTTGCGATGGGGAAACAGCGACTCCGACGCGTGACTTGTAGCTGAGCACTAAAGCATTTGCGCTCTCCATAACTTAGCGCTGAGATGTTACTATTGATGAGCACCAGCTGACATACTGATTTGGAGTTGTTTTGGCTTGGTAGCGCATCACAGGAAATTTACCTAGTAGAAAGAGCAGCTTGATCTATATCCGCCTACAACAAGCCATAAGTATGTGTTGTCTCGTTCCCATTGATTGAACTTTTTTAGAGACCTAGTAAAGCAAAATCTAATTATATACCTAATTAAGTGGTAGCCCTGGGCAGTAGGAGATAGATATTTTGGGTCGATGAATTGTCACCATCAGGAATAAAAAGCCAATGCCGCCTATTTGATTTGCTGTCGCTAATGTAAATCAGGGTGGATGCCTCTTAATAAAGAGTCTCTGTTGATTGAGTTCTTGACCCAGATGCAGGCCTCAGCTCTGCACTTAAAACATCGGAGTTGTTGACATGTGCAGATGCAGTTTGAGACATAGGGAAGCTCTGACCGACTGGGAACATAGAAGGGTGTATACGAGGGTTAGCGTAGACACACTCCCCGACTGTTTGCAGTGCGGTTGTATTTAAGGCAGCACAGCAGAGGGTTTTAAGTGTCAGCTCATTTCGAGGTGATCTTGGCCAACTTTGAGGGCAGTTTCTCAGAGTTCGTGGACCAAGGCCTTGCTTTGGGGTGTGTGATCGGTTCAAGTGCCTTAGGAGGGCAGGAGAGTTGGGAGCAAAAACCCTTTTGTTCACAACCCTTTTGATTTCTGTCTAAGGACAAGCGGGGCCCTCATGGGGGATTCCCATGAAGGCAGAACTTAGACTCTTATGCTAATGTCTTTGGCCTCCGCTGATATTCTCACGCAGCCAGCAGCCCCTGGTGCCACAAACACAGCAGTACAGGGTCATTGGGCCTCATTATTGATCACTTTGGCCGACATACACACTTCGGATTGGGTTATCGAAAGAGTATTGTTTGCATGATAAGTTCCTGTCACATAACTGGGTTCGATGTATGGGATGATAAAAGACACGCCCGAGTCATGTTAAGTGAGGGTGAAAGAGTAGAAAAGAAACAGGAAATTAGAGCTTGTTTTTCGTTTCCGCAGAGCTCTCTGATATTGTTAACGTCTTCCCCTGTTCTGTGTGTCACCTGTCTGAGCATTTTGTAGTGTCTCTGCGTCATTGTGTCAGTCTAGTTTTGTTTTTTGTTTTTCTCAAAGGGTTGCTCTGTTGCCTTATTCTGTGTTGTGTTGTCTTGTTTGTTGAAACTCTGATGTGTCACATTTCACATTGTGTAGGCTTCAACAACCTCCATTTGGTCGTCTGTGACCCACAACAAAGTTTCCACTTTTACTGTAAACGACTGATGACTGATTCAAAAAAACATAACTGGCACATATTTGGAATGCCTGCCTTGACAGCAACAAGGAGTGATTTCAAGTGCTACCTAAATGGGAGGTCTTTTTTTTTTTACAGAAAATAGAATTTAATGAAGTATCAATATTATTGAACTAATATGTACAAATATGTGTTCGTGTCTTTATTCACATTTTTATGTCAACTTTTAAAAACCGAAATTAACTAAATTAACCATTTCAACATGACAGACCTCCACATCTCTTACAATAAGAAAACTTCAACCAGAAACCTTTAACTGATTGCTTCCCTGACTGTGATTATGATTGTGCCTACTGTAACATGATTTAACGTGTAACATCGCCTCACAAGAGCCTCATCCAAGCTGCGGCTCCAGGTTCCTAGACCCACGCTGTCGATTGAATTGTTCTGTCTCTTCCTTTCTTTTTCTGTTTCTTTTCTGTTCTTCTATAATTTCAGAAGCCTTTGGTAAGTGTCTCACCCTGTCCACCAGCTTCCCGTTATCCCCTGAACCACATGGCATTTTAACTACTTTGAAAATGCATGTGACCCCCGTCCCGTCCTGTTTCGTCCCTCCCTCCCTCCCCTTCTATCTGTCTTTTCCAACCATATCTTTTCCTTTACCCTCTCCTCCCTCCTACTAGTTTGGTCTTTCTTATTCTCCCCTGTTCATCTACGAATGTTATACAAGCTCAGGATAATGGTGGAGATTCCAAGCTAAATTTAAGCTCGTTATTTCAGCCAGATTTATCTAGGACGCGGTATTGAACTAAAGTCATAGGGGAGGGGCAGATCTGGTGTGAAACCAGGAAGGACAAACAAATGTTATGTTGCCCAAACAAACAAAGCCCACACTTGCTTACACACACACACACACACACACACACAGGTCACACAGCGGATGCAGTTGCAGACAGACACACACCGAGGCTCTCGTACCCTATCGATAACCAGGATTTTTCTCGGAAATAGGCTCCCCTCGGCCAAACTATGCAATGCCAATTTTTAGATAGTCCCCCCAGAGTTATGGACAGAAACTCTCAGAAACTCCCCCTGCATACACACACTTTAGAGGAAATCATCTCTCTTTAAAAATCCTCATACTGTCGATGCCTGCCGAGGAGCAGAAAGATTGTTATAGCACAAGGGTCCTTTAGATGATGGGGTACTTATTTGTACTCCTAGTTTGTTTGCAACAGGGGCCAGATTCTTGGTACATTTCACTGTAGCCTAGGATACAAGGAATTTCTGTTGATGCGAAAAACGTTATCATCATGGTTCCGCACGAGGCGCAGACCTCATACAGTATGTGTATTATCCGTCCCAATTAAAAAAAGAGCATCCTTGAAATGCTAAAAAGGTAGCCATGCTTTCTACACACATGAATATTGTTTATCTCTAGAGGAGAGCGAGTTGATATCCAGTCTTTGTTCAACTCAGCAGAGGGAGGAACTGTAGTTGCCTCTACATCGTGTTTGAAGCTCAGATTTTCAATTGTGTTTTCGTTCTGAAGCCAGGCCAGTTATTGATGTGTGGGAACGTAAGCAGGTGTGTATACACCACACCTGTCACCCTCGGCAATGCCCTTGGAGAAAAACATCTTTCAAAAGCCCAGAAAGATAGAAGACTTATCAAGGTGGTTATACTTTCTGAATAAAACTGGGCAGGATCGAGGTAGTCGTTTACATTGTTTTTTGTTTTTTTTGTGCAACAGCCACTTGTTTTTGCTCCAGGCATTGTAGGCACATAGGGGATTCTGGGATCGACGGGCCCTCCAACGCGGGTGTGCAAGGGAATACTAGCGAGTGAGCAGGTTGGAGGAGGTCAGGAGTGTACTCACAACTTCCCCTCACAACCTCCCCCCCCCCACTAAACCACTCAAGTGTGTTTGACTTCAAAAATGTCCGTTACAAACTAGGCAAGATGAAAAAGAAAAGAAAACTGGGTAAAAATCCCTTCATTTAAAATACAAAAACCCCTCAGCTTTGGTCTCCTGGCCACAGGAGAAGGTGTGTTGAAGGGGGGGTGGAGGAGCATGTGGGATGGATGGATTTAGCCGGTCCTGGCTGCTCATGCTGCATATGCAGGGCTGTGATATTTACGCGTCACATCCCTGAGGTGAGCATCCACCAGAAGTGTGGAAGGAGCCTGACATTTCTCTCAGGTCCCTGTGGCTCAGAACCCGGGGCCCTCACTGGCCTTGTCAGGCGTTGCAGATTAGTGGGAAAGGAAAATGGAGAGAGGGAGAGGCGCGAAGGAAAGGAGGGAGGTGAACACATTCAGGAATAACGAGGTCTTTCTTTATGCAAAGGTTTGGCATATTACCCACCCATCCCCCTCAAGATGGTGGACGGACCTGTCCTTTTGTGCTTATGTGTATCGGCTGTAGTCTACACACACACACAGACACACATTAGTGAAACAAACCTGCACAATACACATGCCTTCAATACAGCAAATACACACACACACCTTGCCTCCCATGGTGCCAGAGCAGCGTGCCTGGACCAGTACCAGACTGACAGGCAGATGCGCAGATGTGATGCCGGCCAGGTGTTCCAGCACCCCATTAAGCCAGGATACCAGACCAAGTCTCCATGGAGGCTGGAAGGTCAGCCAACTATCCAGAGGGCTCCAGACCCTGGCACTCGGCCCGATCATCCATCCATCCACCCCTGCACGCACACATACGCACGCACACGCACACACACACACACACACACACACAGCCTCTACCCAGATGGACATGCCTCTCAACAGATTGAGTTCTTTTCTGAGCAGCCCATGTCCACAGCCGACCTTTATGATATGATAGGAAACACGGGGGATCATTTGCAGGACGAATGACACGCTGTAATATGGAAAGGTCTTAATCTTAGAACAGGGAATATATGACACTGTTTTAGTTGTTTTACAGTTAGTGCCATAATATATAGACTGGTAGTCAGCAGTATACAGGTGTCCCTCCTTGTAATCATTCCTCTTTCTTATTACTCTCTCATTTTTACCTTCACCCTTCTTTTCCTACTTGAATATCATCATGAATATTCATATTTCTCCTTTTTCAGAACCAACGGCTTTGGTTACCCCTACTTTTAGTTTTCCCGCCTATTCTTCCTATTCTTCCTAACTCCCTTTTGACACCCAGTATTTTTCAGGGTCCACAGAGGATCTTTTGCTTTACAGACCGGCTTTATTAACCTTAACCCTAACCTTAACCTTAACCTTAACCCTAACCTAAACCTAACCTAACTTAACCCGAATCACCTAACCCTGACTAGAAACCCCTTAACCCCAAACTAAAATCCACGCTCCACAAAAGGAAAATAAACTGATGCAGCCCTCTCGACTCTAACAACATAACTGTCCCAATTCCCCTTCCCTTCTGTGTTGTTACATAGCTCTGATAATTCGATTGATAAAAACAAAGGATTTGATTCTATTATAAACACAACAAGCTTTGGCATGCTTTGGCTGGTTTTTGGACGGACCCAATCACCATACCCATTTAAGAATTTTATCACCTTTAGTATAAAACCCACATTTCCATGGAACATTATAAAAAGATGAGAATGGGGAAAACCATTTAATAGCATTTGTGGATAGAACACAATTCATATGTTGAGTTTTGTGTTTCTCCGTAATAGTTTCTGCAATGGTACTTCATCACACACTTGGGGGAAAACACAATTGTAACGTACATTTCAAAGGATGTTATGCCAGCGGTGTCCCAACGATTGGTTTTAGTATGCAGACCAGTTGTTTCCTGTTTTCTTACCAAACACAGGGCCACTTGCATAGTCCTTCACACTACAATATTCCAAGGAAATATAAGAACCAGGCAAAGCATCATGGCCAGAAATGACCTCTCCACTGCTGGTAGACAAAGGAACAGTAGACTAAACAATGTATTTTCGAGTCTGCGCAAGAGACGCGAACAGAGACGTTGTTCTTACATTTGCTAGGGTAGGGAGACTTTTATTTTGGCGGGCGGCAACCCTGTAATACAGAGCTGTAGTGTCATTCACAACAGACCATTTGACCCCGGAGTTGTTTGCCCAGGGGTCCGCTCTTAAGTAGGCCGCCTCTGCCGGGCGGGGTCCCTGTGGGTGGCTCTCTGTAGAGCTAGAGAATGGCACAGCACTGTCACGTCTGCTGTGAGTCATCCTGAGAAAGGCAGAGAGAGATAGAGAGAGAGAGAGAGAGAGAGAGAGAGAGAGAGAGAGAGAGAGAGAGAGAAAGAGAGTGAGTGAGGGGGGAACTGTGAGCTACTCAGAGGAACAGAAGGAGACTTTAAAGACAAAAGGAACTCGCTGTGAAGTAGAGCGAGACTGGTTGTCTATAGGGACCTACTGGGGGTTACAACATTATACGTCCAACCAAATTCCCGGCGCCCTGTGCCAACGGTCTTCCCAGCTTCCCCCAGTAGTCTCACGCGCTTAGCTTCCCAAGGTCGATTGACCGAAGAGAGGCTTACGTGACTTTAGCAAGCACATCAACTTAAAGCCAATCCTCTTTAGCTTTTCTTATCAGCGGGAATAGTGGCAATGATAAAACGCCACACGCCAAGACCCAGAGTCTCCTCAGCCAAGGCCAGGATGCATTGTGTTTCCCCCTTTAATATGTCTGGCATAGGGAGGAGGGGCATAGATAAGGAAGAGTACAAGAGAACGTGGTTGCCATACCGAGTCCCTGCCCCTTTGTGAGACCAGCAGTGGGAGGCCCATAAAGTTCTCTGAATTAAGTCCCCCAATTGATAAGACCTCTTGAACAGTTTGCTAATTAAGCCCTAATTACCCATCCCTGAGAAATGAGCCCCTTCACCAGCAAACAACTCCTCAGATACTAATGCTAATCCTGAACTAAACTTGTTTCTTCGTCTCTTTCCAGAGGGTACCCCGATCCGAGGTAAGACAATAACTACCGCAAAACCAAACCCTAACCTGACCTAACCAACCGCAATCTCAGCACCACAACCACAGTGTCTCCGCTCGGAGCTCCTAAAAGATCTCAGCTTTGTTTTTCTGTCGGCAGCCACCTCTCATCTCTCGTGTCCCTTTGTGCGTCTTTTGTTTTGTGTGCGTCCTTCTTCTTTGCCCATGTGTCACCCCATCCTCGGTGTGCAATTGTCGTCTGTGTCTTTGTGCGTTCTGTGTCCTGTTTACCTCTCCCTTTCAATGTTGAAAATCACAGAGCGGGGGAGGGGGGGGTCTAGGGACTGCTAATTATTAGATGTGGGGGGTCTAGGGAGTGCTAATGATTGGATGAGGGGAGGGGGGGGCGTCTAGGGAGTGCTAATGATTGGATGAGGGGAAGGTTACTTTAATTTTGTCCCTGACATTTAATGGTTCGAAAAGATGGTGCCAGAAGGACATTTTTGTGGAGCGAGCACAGTTGGTGAGGAAGGGAGAGGGAGGACGGAGTTTGAAGGCTTGGGTCTTGTTGATCTTAATAGGCTCATGAATACGGTGTCAACCAACCAGGCCACGCGAACAAAACACGTGAACCCGCCTCCCCAGAATTCCCTCAGCCATGGCATCCTCTCGTTTGCTGCTGTCGGCTGTTAGCGAGCGTGGAGTGGCGAGCAGAGCCATGGTCACATTGTGTATGCTAATGTCCCGCCCTGCTGCCATCGCTTATGAGTCTAGGCAGGGAAAAACGCTCACGGAATGTCGGAGGAACTTGCATAAATTACATTTGATTTCATCCTCAACAAAGCCATAGCCCGGCCCATAAGAAGGGAATTTAATGGGTCACTAAAATATGCAACAAGCCATGTTGAAAATGGCCATGGTTGCTGCCCGCCTTGAACATAGAATAGTCTGTTCTTCTGAGAAGATGTCATGGCTGGATGGGAATAAAGGCACGAGTAGAGACAATATTACAAACAGTCAAAAGGATAAAAGGTCATGACCTACAATGACTGGTACCCTACTTCACGTTTTGATCCTCAAGCCCACAAAAACCTGTTGTTTTAATAGAAAGCAACACTTGACCTATTTCAGCGATGCATTGTGTGTATTATCTTGTGGAGTTTGTTGAACACAGTTTCTTTTACAGGTTTAGCAGGTAGGTGAACATCCCATTTCTCAGCGAACATTTCATCTTGTGTGTAAAAGAGTTGGGGTGATTTTTGTCAGCATTTGTATTTTACATGCTTCAATCCGACCACAAGTGCATCCATTTTTCTCAAAATACTGACTGTGATTACATCAGTGACCATTATTTCACCATCCGATTTACATGACATGGCATCGGCCACAATTGTTATCCAATCCTGTCAGCACTGTTTGGATTCTCATAGCACAACCAAGGATCCACCACAAACACCCTAGTCTCGCTCACGCCCCAGGAAAACCGGCCCTGTACTACTTGAATCACAAATGCCCTATAAATCATATTGCGGCACACAAAGGCGAGCGTGACTCATGAACTTCCCCATTTGCATAATGAGATTAGCGATCCACAAAGGAGATTTCTCCCCGCTAGCTCTGTGTGTGGAAACACTTTCCATCCGGCGCTAGCAGTTTACAGTGTTAGGTAGTCTGGGTCATGGGGGCGCCTATACTCTTGGCGACTTACCAGAACACAGGTGGTTTGCGGGTGTGGGGCTGCACATCAAATGGAAGCAGCTGGATCCCTACTAAGAATAGGTATTCAGAGGAGTTGGCGATTTTGTACCACCTGTTTTGGAGACGTAAGTGGATCTTGGAAGCAGTCGGCGGCACTAGCCGTAGCGCCACCTGATGGAAACGGCAGGCGAACGCAATGACCCCCCGCCGTCAAAGTCAATTGGCGCAGGAAGGGTTAGCTTAGCGAGCTAACGTCACCCCTAACAACTCCAGAGGAACTTTTCCTTGAACGGGGCCGGTACGCTAGACTGCCTGAGAAGAGGCCTGGAGGAGAGGCAGCGAGCGGACTCCCTCCCTGCTTCATTACAGCTTTTATGAGAGCGTTACAAGCCACCAGATGGACGATGACAACAATGGCACCGCGTCTGGGGCCCCATGCTGGCACGCCCGCATCTAATGACCTTGGGGTGGCGCCGGAGCGTGCCCGCGTCGTGACAGGGAGAGAGGGACCTGCAGATAAGGACGCGGCTGTCACCTGGTCCCTGGGCCGGTTCGAAAAGCTGACCGCTCTGGCTTTTTTCCCTTTTTCTATTTTGACAGAGAAGGATACTGTTTTTTGCTCGTTTAGTGTGTGCCAATGCATTTCAGTGCTCGGTATAAATAGAAGCACGTGAAAGAGAGCTACCGTGCACGTCGGAAGTTAAGGTGCAGCGACGAGGGGGGGGAGATGTGAAAAGTAGGAGGAGTAGAGGAAATTGAGCGCTCGAAAGGAAGAGAGGAGCACTGCTCCGCCTTCAGGCCTCGACGAGTGCTGCAAAGAGAGAGCTGGAGCCTGGGCCAGCCATCTTGTTGATCGCCTAAACAAATCAATCAGGGCTTGCCAGTGCACGCTAATTGAATTACACAAATAGGACTGGAGGGGTACACATGGCCAAGCCCGCGCAACGCGGCAGTGGGGTGGGCAGCCTGTGGCCGCTGGCACTTTCCAGAATTAATCATCTGTTCCAGGCCCCTACCCCTTCGCTGCCTCCCCTCATCTTTCTTTTCCCCTACCTCTCTCTATCTCTCTCTCGCTCTCTCTCTCTCAATACTATTCTGTGACTCCTTCCCCCCCTCTCTCGTCCTCTTACACATTTGTTCCTCTCTCTCTCTCTCCCTCCCTCCCTCGCCCTCTCTCTCTCCCACTCTCCGGCGTCACTGCCCCTGCTGTAATAGCCAGACGTGTGTTTGTACAACTTAAGCCCAGACAGGCCGTTCATTATCACACCTGGGTGCCTCCAACACTGTCCATCAGCACAGCCTAACTGTGCTGTTAACCAGGGCAGCTGTCATGGGTGACTTTGACGCCCCCCCCCTCCAATCTTCTCCTCCTCATCCGGGATGTAGAAGGGGTGTGACACTGGCAAGGCCACGTGGGTAACGATTTGTCCATATTTAGGAAGCCCAATTGGTTTTCTACTAGATGTCCATGGCTCGTGTCCATGGCTTGTGGATAAAATTTCACGTGTCATTTGCGTTTTTTGATAACTAGCCGCAAAGGCTTGTCTTTGTCTCTGAAATAGAGATGTACGAAGCAAACGTCACCTGTAGATTCGCAGGAGTCCCGATCGGTCAGGTTTGGCCACGGCTAAGCTGAGTGCACCTCGCGCTCGGGACTGTATCGTCGTCATCGAAGGTTGAGGCGCTTCCGATTACGCCTCACAGCGGTAGAGGAAGTAAGGCCCCGCAGAGGTTATCCCTTTCTTCCTCCTACGGTTGCCGTTCGGATTGCGTCACCGCTGGTTGCCGTTCATCTTACAGACGCGTGGGGGTTTCTTCATCCGTAAGCCCCCCATTGTGCGGCCATGCAAAGCTTTGTTCTGAGACAGGCTTCTCGCGAGATAAACGTTGTCCTTTTTTTTGGTTGCAATGTTATTTTTCTTGTCTTTTCTCTCGCGCGTTCAAAAACGGCAAAGTAACGCCAATGGCCATGCCCGCACGCTGGCAAAGGCAGGGTGACAGGAGCGCAATTATGCAAAACATATGGAAAGTAGTCATTAAAAAGCCAAGAGAATGAGAGCAATAGTTGGTTCGAAGTGGAGGGGGGGGGGGTCTGAGGTGCACAGGATAGGAGGATAGGGTGGAAAGTCGAAGATAAAACTTCAAAGGCATCTTTCTTTTCCGAAGCCAGCGTGCTAAAAAGCGCTGTAGGTTCTGTTGTCTCAAATTGGGTACCCCCGGTCATCCGGGAACTGTATGGCCACGTCGACCAAATGAGTCCGAGGAATTAGGAAGGGACGGAAGGGACGCATTATCAAATGAATTAAAAGCACCAGGATCTGAATAGGAATCACATCCTTTGTGTGCAACAATGCAGTTCCATTCTGTGAGAGGAGGCACGCGCCAATCTCATTTACACAACAAAAAGTAGAGGTGGAGAATAGCTACAAGGTATAGCAATGGAATGTAAAAGCCGTAATTACTCTGGACGGATATTTTCAGCTCCACTCAAGGAAGCGATTTGATATAATAAAAGAGACAGACAGATTGGGAGGGAGACTTGAAATGTAATGAAATAGTGATTTCTCTCCTCTTCCCGACTGAAACTCGCATCGTTCTCCTGCAGCTCCAGTTTCAAATCAACGGTTGCACATACGCGGTGCAGTCAGTTGGGAGTCTGTATCTGCTACAACAGCCTGGCGAGCGAGTGTCGTACCTCAGCCGATATAATACCCGCACCCACCGTTTCTCCTCAACTCGGCAGCACATGTCGCAGGGTCCTCCAGCGGCCTCTAATTAGCTCGTGATTCATTTGGTTTGACTGTTTGCTCGTCGTCGTCGTCCCCTCCCTCTCCCCCTCTCCGCCGGTCGTGCGGTTTGTGTATCAAACAGAGAGCCTCTCGAGCGCTGATGAAGCGTCACCTTCAAATGTCATCATCAATAATGCTAGGTACACATACTTCACAAACTGAATACGGACTTGAGATTGAGCAATATTTTTGGGGGGTTGTTTTTCAACCCCGCTGTTCTGAGTTGTATTCGCCCCGCGTAATTTCTGGGGCATCGAAAAAATATGCTGCCTGTCTTCAATGGACGGTGGGTTTCAGAATTCATCCGGGGCGCCTAGGCTGCAGAGAGAGTGAGAGACTCTGGCAGTGTTTTATGGAAGTGTCTGCCCAGATTCGGACTTCACACGTTCCTTATACACCTGCCTCCCTGCCATCAAACTGAGCGGGCTTCTGAGCTAGTTCCAGACCACCTGCCAAAGTGTGGGGGCCTGCTGCGCCAAGCACACATCAAACAAATCCCAATTTGAAAAAAGCCTGCCTCCCGTGGTTTGCAGGTAGACGCTTCCATTCGTTGATGTTTGTCATGCCAGACAGGACATCCTATTGGGGCGCGGGTGATCTGAGGTATCCGAGGGTAAAGCGACAAACAAATGCAGTAGGGAATTCTTTGAATTTTACGCAAATTTTCGACTGCAATACTCTGGGTAGAAGCTAGACTTTAGCGAGAGATACTCACTATGGCGCGAACACAAAGGCTGGCCTTGAGCAAATGTGTTTTTCTATACATATACAGTTGAGGGGACCTTACCAATTATGTTGACCTCTGGATATTTGCCTGTGAATCCTGTGATACAGTACAGCAGGGGTTTTTTTGCTGGCAGAGAGGCCATAAGATAGGAGACACAAGCGCACAGGCATATTAATGAGCCCAGGCTGAACGCTAACAAGCGCTGGGCGCTCTGTTTATCACGGGATGGAGCAATCTGTCTGCGGCGGCCAAGCGAGGCAGGAGCCGTAATGACATCATCAAGGTGCAGCCGTCGCCCCGCGGTAAACGAGGAATAATCGGACACAAGTTCTTTCACCTCTCTGTTCCTCTTGACTCTCCAGCTACATTTGTCTTTCCAGCCTGTGCTCTCCCAGAGGAGAGAACAGCACATTCTAATCATAGAGGTTCCATAGAACTTCACCAGAGCTTCTAGCACCTCTCCGTGCATATCAGTGTTCTAAGTACAAGGCATGCATGACGTTGAACCCTTTGTTAATAACTTACCATTAGAAATTATTTATGTTGTGGGACCACAGCGGGCAAGATTGCTGTCCTAAGTCATGCTGTTCCTTTTTGACATGAACCATATGTTTGGTAATGGTCTTACAATTCCCCCCTCCCACCCCTGTACACACACAAGCACACACACGCACACACGCACACACAAGCACACACGAGACAAAGGCCAATCTGTCAATCACCACCAGTAGGCAACCTCATTTTCGTTTCCACATCAACATCGTATCCATCCTATATTTGCACTCATGGGTGTTGAGTAAGAGGAGAACATGTTCTAACAGGATCCATGTTCAGAAGAAATCTAACTTGACTTATTCAGTTCAGGCCTAAAGTTGTTTCTTTCTTTTTTCCAACACTTCTTTTTTTTCCCCCAATGCATATTAGAGCAGGAGGGTTGCACAGCAATGCGCATTAGTGTTGAGGAGGGAGGTCACAATCTGAAACGAACCGCCTCCCGGATAACTCACGAGGACACCCTCCATTCAAGTGTGTTTTTGACCCTCCTATCACTGTGGAATCACTAATCCTTTCCCCCCCCTCCCCCACCCCTTTTCTCTCCATCTCTCTTGTACCTCTCCCTTTTCTCTTGTCTCTCTTTCTCTCTCCGTTTTTTCGTCGTCTGTGGTGGTCTTTCCCCAGGTGCCCTGCAGATAGAGAACAGCGAGGAGACGGACCAGGGGAAGTACGAGTGCGTGGCGTCTAACGTGGAAGGCGTGCGCTACTCCTCCCCTGCTAACCTTTACGTGCGAGGTAGGGTGCAACGAGGCCCCGGATCGCAGCCAGTCAGACCCCTTTTCTAATCTAATATCTTCCCCGGTGATTCTAAATACGAAGGCAAAAGACAAAAAACAACAATCTTAACCCATGTTTGCCTTCTGTCCTAATGGTGATCAATGAGGAATCATTGCTAAACTACAACGATAAGGGGCTGACGTATTTGATTACTGTGGCATTGATACCAGTGTTGTCCTGACATTCATGTGTATTTAATATCCAATGAAGGTGAAGAGTGGGAACCAAACTACTAACTTTCTTCTTGGTGTCTTTGAATCCCTCTATTTCTATTTCTGAGCGCCGTGCTCCCCAATCACAAAAAAAACCAACTAACTTCTTTGTTGTGCCAATTTACCTTGATAGTTGAGATATTAGACAATAGTTCATAATTGTTATTCCAAACGTAAAGTCAACACAATAAGTCAAAACCTTTATAATAATTCTCATTCAAAATGAATTGTTGAGGAATTGTGTCTTGATTAGATTTTCAGGCGCAGGAATGTAACGGTAAGTCGGATTTTGATTGAGTGACAAGGTTTCGTGCCAACCAATCAAAATATCTTGAGTTTTCTCCAGATTGTGGAAAAAAAAGGTTGGAAATCGGGTCAATTGAAATAGTTCAAGGTCCAACAGTTATACAGTTTTTCTTGTTCAGTGCTTTGTGAGGAACATAAAACTATGGTTTCAACATACTAAGAAATCTTTCTAAAGCCTCTAGTGTAGTCATTTCAGTGGGAAGTTTTGAAATTGTGAACATATAAATAATAGTCTGGCGGAACATTTCATTTGAGTGAATTAGGCAATGAAAAAGAATGTTACTTCTTACTGCTAACACTAAATGACAATGGATCCCTAGTGAGCTAACTTTAATAAATCGAGGCAGAAGCATTTTAGACATGTATTATTTATTTTGTGCATATTTAAAAAGATGCCTCATATGTGCTCAGTTTGTTCCCACTGCTGTGTACCAAATAACTTTGTTCCCGATAAATTATTGACGCTCATACATTATAAAATGGGTCATGGAGATGCCTTTTCATTATTATCGTTAGAATCATTCCCTTAGAAGAAGTTGCTTGCTAGTGAGTTGAAAGATACAAACGTTATAACGTTAGCATAGACAGCAACTTGAGGTGCTACGTGCTACCTCTGTCTATGTTGGGCTTTGGCATAGTCATAAACATTGTTATTGTCCTATGTGGATGTAGATTATACTCGTAGGAGGAATATATGACATGTAACAGTAGATAGTCCTCCAGGCAGAGAGTAGAGGATAACTTCAAATACTTCAAGTTACTGAATATTAAATGGCACATTTTATGCCTTGATTGTGTTACTTGTCTCTTTATGGTTTAATTTGTCAATCGATTATGATATTTGATGTTGACTATGTTTCGTTCACAAAGCAAATTACACTTGAAATTAGCAGCTACTGTACACCGTGTGTATGAAAAAGGGTTGAGTGCAATTTTTAGGTCATGCGCTCCTCACCTGAACATGAATTGATTGACGTTAACAGGCAAAAGTCATCATCGGTCTAATTCACAACAATCAACTTGGAGAGTCTTGAACGGTAGCTGCTAATTTCAGCTCAAACTGTGTCTCTTGATCGTTTTCTTTTTTTCTTTTATACCTATCATTAGTTTTCTTTATTTTTCTCTTTAATTTGTTTCCTTCTTGAACGAAAGCAAATTCGGCCACCGCGGGATCTCTGTGGGTGGCTAACGAGCTTGTGAATTTTGATAATGATGATGCGCTTGATTTGACTCCAGTGGCGGCACCACATTTACTAACAAGCAGCTAGCGCAGCCACTGGGGTGAATCTGAATGTTCTGGGGTCACAGTTTATCTAAGGGGGTGGTGGGGGGAGGGTGGGGGGGGTTGGGGGCGCAGTGCCAAGTATTTTTAAGCCCGGATGTCACTGATAGCAAGAGGCAAGAGAGCGGGAGAAAAATGGAGAAAAAAATAGAAAAATGTAGCTGCAGCTAAACACCTTGAGGTGGCCTTTTTTACTCTCTCTGTGTTTCCCCTATTTTTCTCTTCTCCTCATGTCATTGTGTTCTGCATCAACCCCTTTACATCCCTCAGAGCTTCGAGAAGGTTGGTGTGTTTTTTCTTTTTTACTTTTTTTACCCACATTTACAACAAAAAAAAAACATGTTGAAAATTCTAGATATACCTATTGCAAAGTTCGCTTCATGACTAATTTGAAGAAATCCTGAAACGAATAATCCAAACTGCTAAATAATTATTGAAGGACAATTTATTTTCATTCAAAAGAAGAAATGATGAAATCAAACCCGATTAGCTCGGGTGTTGTTTCCTTTCAGTTTGCATTGTGGGGCCTTTTCTCGTATGCATCCTTTGGTATTGCTGCTGCACGGAACGCTTTCTTGCACATGTTGTCATGGAAACCTCGCACTTTGAAATATCAAGGCCTGATGCATGATGGGAGAATGTAACTACGCTCGCATGCCTGAACAAAACTCCTTTGGCTGTTGTCGTTTCTTTCTGCATTTCCTGTGTGTGTGTGTGTGTTTTGTTTCTCTCCTCTCTGTTATCCCACCCAGTTTTTACCTAATAGAGACTTGAGTTGGCTTCTCTTATTAGTTTGGTGTGCTGTGTCGTGGTCGTGGTGCTGTGAGTAGATTTCTTTTGGTTTTGAACATTTCTAGAACCTTCTTTTTCTTTCGTAGTCTGTTGGTTCGTAGTGGTTCGTTTATTTGTTTTCTCAGTAATACTGCTGATTTACGAGTCCCAGTATGAATGCGAAACGACATAATATATGTGTATGCAGCCAGTGTTCCTGTCATCCTTTTCAAAACTATAAACGCCGGATTGGGCCAGACCTATTTCAGTGGTGATCCTGCACAGTTACATTTGAAGGCCTCTTTGCCAGAGTCACATGGATCGATCGGCTAGAATAACGAGTTCTACATTACATTTTCAGAGGCACCATGGTGGCAATCACGTACAACAGGAAGTCACCCAGACGCTCTCCTTTTGTTGACTGACAGCTGCTTGTCCAAGACCAGTCGACAGACTCGGGCTAACAGAGAATTATAATTCACGCTTTCCATTTTAGGTTGAAATTGATTTTCAATTTGATGCAGGGGGCGTAATGAAGGTTCTCGAATTGGACAGAAAACAAAATCACAGCAGTTTGACTTGGGATGTGTTTGTTATAATCCCCTTCTAATAGAGAGCAGAGGATACCAAATTAATTGCAGACCGATGCAAACCCCATTCATTTGGTTCTAAATTGGGTGTCTGCAACCAGCTTCCCCTATCAACGTTCCAAATGTTTTACGGCTAATATTTTACGAGCTGTATGCACTGGGTTTTGCTAGGCAAATATTAAGCAGAACCCCAGCCAGTTCTGTATTAAATCTCATGTCACTGACTGCAGTAAACTTGCCTGTAGATCGCACTGCACTGGAGCGCTTATGAATACATTACATAGATTTCGGGTGGGAGCCGGGGGCCGCGCCAGAGAATGACATTGAGTTCAACAAGTTTGTTCGATCAGGCATATCCCTCATTCAGGCAGAAGAGATAGCAGACTTCAATATGGACTCCCCCGATCGGTCTCATTCGAGAGCAAGAGTGAATGTGTCTGTGTGCGCGCGTCCGCGCACATGCGAATGCGTGTGTGTTGGTCCCTAAGCGCACCATGCTCCTATGGAGGTCCCTTCAGCCCCACAAAAGCATGTTAAGTATTAAACGAAAACACAGTCCCCCGACTGCAACAAAATAGAGGCCTTAATAATTGACGCACTCTGTGGGTAGTGGCTGTCCCTCCTGGGGATACGCGCCCATGTGGCCTGTGCAAGATGGCCGCCTGGAAGAGACACAGGGTCACCCTTCAGCCTGTTCCCCCGCCAATGCAGAAGGAGGGCATAAATAATGAAACACATCTCCTCTGCTGTCTCTAAGCACATTCAAGAGAGTTTATTAGCTCGTAAGTTTGTTGCATGCGCCCACATCTTTTTAGTTTTTCTTTTTTTCTCGGCCTCGGCCGAGCTCTATTGGAACATCTTGCTCAGTTTTTCCATCCAGCGGAGTAGGAAGGTTCGTCCTCCGAACGTTTGTGGCCGCCGTCGGTCTCCCCGTCTTCCTGGTCTCCCTTTTCACAGAATCAAGACACTGTTTGCTATTCTCTGCAGAACGTCCCTCCATCTTGCTGCTTTGTGCAGACGGTTCATTAGACGTCGTTTATGCAATCATCCCCTTTTTTTCCGGCCTTGCTCATCTCAGACACAAATGAAAGGGTTGGCGGGTCCCCCAGTACCTAGCACCAATTAGAGATAAAAGACCCTCTATTAGCAATTGTAACAACAGACCTCTTGAATACCGCTGGGTCGATATCCTCTCATCGTTACTTGACAATAGATGTCTCAATTCATGGCATGATCCCACTGAATGAGCCCAAATGACAGAGAATAATACAAATCATTAGGTGTAATTTAAGTTTTATATATCTGACCTGCAGGACGTTCATGTCCATATAAATCAATGGAACTAGTGCGTAGTTTAGTGTGAACAAATAGGGCCGTCTCTTTTCGTCATGATGATGATGCAGGAAGACTGTGCTGTGCAAAGTGCATGTGAATGTGATTGTTGATCCTCCTCTACAAGAATGCCGGCCTGGTTTTGAGTGTGCTTGCATGTCCTGCTGTGCATTTGCGTGTAACATTGGGAAAGAAAGCTAGATTACACCTTATTTTCTCACTGGCCAAAGTGGAAGACGTCCATTTCTGTCCAACGTTCGTTTGAAGGAGTCCCCATCCCTCAGTCTCTGTAGTGTCTTCCTATCGAAATTCGTGCCTTGATTTTAATCTGGCGCAAAACATATGACCTCCACAAATCTGACTGATTGGATTTAGTGCCAAACTGACTGCGGTGAACGGAAATACCTCCGAATGCTATTTGGCTGCTCGTCTTTCAGACGCACAACTACAGACGCGATTGGCCCCAAATCCCTTGGATCTACTGTTTGCTGTTATTACATACCCGACCAGAACTCCTGTCAGTTTTCTTTAAGTAATAATTTGAATTTTGATAAGCCACCCATAGCGTCTGTTTTGCATTATGGCAGCCCAGGTCTGTTAATACAACCGACACCTGTGGTTTGTATGTAAATGTTTAGGGCCTCGTTGGGTGAGTGTAACTAAAGGATCTCGCTGGCGTGCTTGTGTCCTCAGGCAGCAAGAGGGTGTAATCTCAGCTTCAAGGTGACACTAAAGGCTGCACATTATTTTGGCTTCCCCCTTCATTTTGGGGCAGGGACGAACCGCCTCACCAAAATGGCCGATAATGTTCGCCTTTTCCAACCTCCGGTTTGGGCACAGTCCGACCTCAACGACAGCGCCCACTTAGGCCAGCGCCGCGCTCTGGCGTTAGCTCTCCGCGGCTTTCCGCCTCCGCCACCGACAAGACCTTTCGGCTGTCTTTCTCTCCACGCCGGGGCTCGAAACAGGACTCTGCTTCAATTCCAGTACAAAACAAGTCTCCACTCGCGCTCCTGAGCGTACACAGGGGCCGTTTTGGCTCCCCGGTCTCTGTGAATGAGGAGCATGTCCATGCAATTGGGATTCATTTTTTGCTTTGGCTGGGTTTTGCATTCAGAAAGGGTAGGATCACAGAGGAGGAGCTGCACATTGCGTCAAACCCTCCGTGTCTGCTTGGGAGAGGTCACAAGGCGCGTGATAAAGCTGGGCTCTCAGCTCTGCCCTTTACTCATCTCACACCTCACTACGTCTCCACATAATGCGGGGCTAGGATGAATCATCGACGCAGGGTACAAATGTTGACACTCCATAGCATACATCTTAGGATTTGTCTACTCGGCTGGAATGCGCCGGCGCGCTGGCTAACCTTGAGCTAATGATGTTGGGCTGGAGCTGAACTGCTAGACAGAGAAGGCACCAGTCCGGAGTTCTAAGTCCCTACATGAATATTTGCTTTATGAAAAATCAGTTGCTTCCCAAAATGTAAGATTTAAAATAACAGTAATGACTTAGAGGTAGAGTACAGGTGAAAGGTGAAATATTCCTCATTCACTTGACCACCATAGCTTTTTGGCTTACCTTCCCCCAGGGAGAGAATAGCTTCTTCAAAATGAAAGCGGACATTTTGAATTCCATTCCCCTAAGAATGTTTGGATATGCTTCCAAAGTGAGCATCGTGTTCGAAGACGAGGGCTTTTATTTACAGTATATTACTGCTCATCCATCTTTCAAACGTGTCCCCTTGAACTGAAAACCCCACTCCTTCGATGAGAAGACCTACCTGCATGGTGCATTTTCCAATGCTGTTACGAAATGATGTGCTTTTTTAAGGATTAATTTTCATTTTGAAGGGTTTTTTCCAATGTTTGTGCGAGGTGGAAATGCTGGATTGGCAATGAAAGGCATGCTGGGATGGATTTGGGTGAAATGTTGGGACAGTTTTTGGTTCTCATCGCGAGACCTGAGGTGGCGGAGGCGTGCTTGTCTGTGTAACACATGCCATAGTCACACCCATGCATGAAGAACTGGCTGCCTTTTCACCTATGTTATTCAGTTCACCAAATACAGGAGCGATTGTATTGGAATAATCGTCTCTTAACCCAAGTGTGACAAAAATACATATACATATATTTTGCAAAGCAAAAATATGGTTAAATCCGAGATTCGTTTTCATAATTGGAGAGTCAATTGTGATTCTGTGGAATTGTAACAGTAGCTATAATTATGAAGCTCTTGTGAAAATACCACCTGCTCTTATTTTGACAAATAGGAGCCAATGTGCCAAATTATTCTCGTCAATATGTTACATTCAGGTTAGTTTCTTTTTCTTTTTGACTGCACTGTACAAAGCTTTGGTGTTTGTCAAAGCTACCTCGGTAATGCTCCTAAGTGTAGAACAAGCCATTAGCCAACTGGGAATATGATGTTACAATGAGCCACTTGAACTTGAAGGACAGGTCGCCTCACACGGAGTTAGTAACAGTAATGGACATGAGTTGTGAATTATATGTTTTCAAAAGGTTCTCTACGTTAGAAGAGCACTCATGTTTTAGATTATAGGATGACTCAGGGTGACTGTAGGTCACCGTCAAACGGTCCTCCCAATCGGTACAAGCCATACCAAGCAATTCCATTGGCTGAGGCAATTTCATCGGATGTGCAACCGTTGCTTAAGCCCATGGAGGTTATCATCTCTCAGATATCTTTTTATAGTGGAGGGCCAATTTATTTACGAATATCTTCCTATTAGAGAACTGGTCAAGGTTATCCCCCACACAAGTGAATGAATCCCATTTGAATTGACACAGATTGTTCTGGAATGTTGTTTCCACTGCATCAAGCCTCCGTCCCCCTCCCCTTCCCTTCTTGAATGCAGTGCACCGTTTCCCCCTCGCTGTTGCCCACAACAAAGTTGGGGGTGAAGGGGTGGAGTTCTGAGTTCGAAGCCCCGGTGTGTGAGACCTGCGGAAACCCCCCCCCCCCCCTCCCCCCCACACACACACTTTGAGCCAAGTTTTTCTTGAGTTTTCGGTCAGAATCACAGTCTCCTTACTCTATCCCACCTCCGCCTTCCTCCTCCTCCCCTTCCCCCGCCCCTTTCCCCCTCCCTCCTGCGTACAGTGCGTTCTCGTGCTCCATCCGTGTCTCTGTCCGTCTGTCCGTCTGTCTGTCTGTCTCTTCAGTCAGTCTGCTGTCTTGATGCTTGGGCCTGCTCTGTCTTATCTGCCTCGTGTCCCGTCCTCAGGTCCTTTGTCTCTGTGCTCCCAGTCTGCCTGTCTGTTTGTCTGTCTGTCAGACTGTCTGTCTGTCTCTAAGTCAGCCCTTACGTTTCGTTCATCATTTTTTACTTCTCTGCCCTCCTCTCCTTCTCTCGTTATTGATCTATTTTGCATGACCTCCATGAACACCACAGACTGCGGCGACCCGCTTTCAGGCTTATCTTTCGCACTCACACACACACACACACCCAGACACATACACAAACGTTCCTTCACACACACACACACACACACATGCAAGAACACACACATACACCATACACGTGCAATATCCATATCCTCAACATCAACTCTCTCTTCCATTCAAACTCTGTGCCTTCTATCCTAACCTTTCATGTTGCCTCTCTTCATCTCTACCTCCTGTCGGTCCGATTCTGTTTCTTGACTTATTTTCCTATTTGTGACAGTTCCTCTGGCTACAACTACTACTGCTATCTCTCTATGTCCTTCTCTAGACACACTACCTGTTAGCTCTATACTTATTTTGTGTTACCTCAGCCAGGACAGCGATGTGACAATGTGCCACTGTCACATTTGGTCACATTGGCTGGAGGATACATTTAAAAAAAAAGCTTACACAGCATTGAAGTGGGTTACTCCCCTCCCTCTCCCACCCTTCCCTCCTTTCTCTTGATCTTTCTATTCCTCTAGTGCTCTCCCCCCTATATCTTATATTTCTCTTTTCCTCTCCAATCGTCTTTGTCTGGGCATGCTAGCGACCCTACTACTCTTCTACTCCTCTATGCATTTTTATCTCAATTTTATATCTGGTTTTGTTATAATTTACTCCTTAATTTATATTTATATATCTATTATGCATGCTGTCTGTGAAACTGATAGCTGCATCTATCAATGGAACCGTGTCAGATCTTTAAAAAGCTTTGTCCAGTGGATCTACCCTCAACCACAAAAATCTGATTAAAGTTTCTCATCTTTAGCCATATCTGTTAAGAACTGTTATGTTTAGTATTCAGGATGCACAAGGTGTCCCTGAATATATAACCATAGCTTGTTATGGGAGACCAGAGAGTAACATTAAGATTACCAACTGCCCTATACTTGCCATGCCATGGGTCGATCCCTTTTATAGCGAGCTGGTATGGTGCGAGTGGTGGAGAGAACAGAATGGTTGCTCATTCCACGTGGCTTTATGTGATGATACAAGACAACCTCTGTCTTACTCTCACACTCTCCACCAGCGTTAACATATCGTCAGCAATTCCGCCAAGTTCCGTTCCAAAGATGAGAAACTTCTAATAGATTTTCGTGTCTTTATTTGTGCTGTGATGGGTCAAATTTTGGTCAATGGAACCTTGTTGCTATGAATCATTGCTTTAATGTCAATCTATATTGTTGTCAAAGCAGTTCCGTTAGTTTAGTTCCTTCTCATTATATGTCTTTACATTTTGTGTAAAAATACAAAACAACAGAGAATATTTTGTTGAGTTTCAATCTTCATTTGCCCTGTTGGTCCTCTTTTGTAGATCTTAAGAATGCCGGTGAAAAGGGTCCATTTTCATCGGCCTATCTTGTTACCTCTCTCTCTCTCTTTTTCTTCGATCCCTTCCTCTTCCCACATCCCTCCCTCACACCCTCCCCCTCCCAGTGCGCCGCGTGCCTCCCCGCTTCTCTATCCCGCCGACAAGTCACGAAATAATGCCAGGCGGCAGCGTGAACATCACCTGCGTCGCCGTAGGGTCGCCCATGCCCTACGTTAAATGGATGCTCAACGCCGAGGACCTGACGCCCGAAGATGAGATGCCGGTCGGCAGGAACGTTCTGGAACTGAACAGCGTGCGGGAGTCGGCCAACTACACCTGCGTGGCCATGAGCAGCTTGGGCATTATTGAGGCCGTGGCCCAGATCACCGTCAAGTGTAAGAACGGGTTGGACGGTTCCCCAACTGTCAACACTTGTCTCTGCTGTTAGCTTCGTTACACTCAGTGTGACTTCACGTCCCCTTCCGTTCTCTGCTTTGGCATTGCATCAAACCAATCCATAAAAAGTAGTAGAGCTCCTGTTTGCCCCTTTCCCAGCTAACCTCTTTCTCCCTTTCTCCCATGATCATCACAGCCCTACCGAAGCCCCCAGGCACTCCCTTGGTAACGGAGACCACTGCCACCAGCGTCACCATTACGTGGGACTCCGGCAACCCAGACCCGGTTAGTCATTACATCATCCAGTACCGTGCCAAGACCTCCGACAGCAAGTTTGAAACCATGGACAGCATCACCACCACGCGCTACAGCATCGGGGGCCTCTACCCCAACACCGAGTATGAGATCCGCGTGTCGGCGTTCAACACCATCGGTCAGGGTCCGCCCAGCGAGCCCGTGGAGACTAGGACCGGGGAACAAGCCCCGGCCAGCCCTCCACGGAACATCCAGGCCCGGATCATCTCTCCAAACACCATGATGGTGCGCTGGGACGAACCCGAGGAGCCCAACGGCCAGATCAAAGGCTACAGAGTGTACTACACCATGGACGACGCCCAGCCCATGAGTTTGTGGCAGATCCACAATGTCCAGGACAGCATCATCACCACCATCCAGAGTCTGGTGGCCTCGGAGACCTACACCATCAAAGTGCTGGCCTTCACCTCTGTGGGCGACGGGCCGTTCTCTGACCCCATCCATGTCAAAGTGCTGATAGGAGGTCAGGATTCAGGGTTCCAATTTCTCCCTACTGACCACTTTAGAGTTCACTCTGTGCGCATGAACGGAGTGGATACTCTCTTGTATAGCTTGGGGGGAGACTTCCCTTTGTGTCTTACGGGATGACTGCATTGGTTACTGATTTTGTTTGTGTTTGGAATGTGCTTTGTAGTCCCAGGACAGCCGAACAAGTTTATGGTCGGCGCTGTGTCTGACACGAGCATAGAGCTTACTTGGGAACCCGCCCACGAGAAAGAGGGAATCATCAACTACGAACTCCGCTACAAAGAGGGCAGTTTTGGAAGTCAGGTGAGATCTCGGTGCTTGGAAGAAGAAAAACGATCTCTTTGGATAAGGAAATCACGGCTTTACTTCTTCTTCCCTCTCCATTTCAGATTACTAAAACATTCGGGCCGTCCTCGTCCTACGTGGTAGAAGGCCTTCGCGCAAACACAGAGTACTTCTTCTCTCTGGCCGCAATCTCCAACAAAGGCATCGGAGCCTTTACCAACGATATAAGTCAGAAGACCCTGCAAGCCAGTATGTGGCCTTATTCACTCTCCTCTGTTGTTATGTGGGAGGGTATGTGGGGATTCGACACGATTCAACAATGTGTCCACGCATTTTGTGAACCTGCGCCTAGAGCAGATGTTTTTTTGAGGACGTGAACTTTCTTTCTGGCTGGCGGCTATCTTCGTGGACTTAAACAAAGGTTATTCTGTTGTTGCCTCAATGTCCGTGTTATTATCCTTTTTGAACTCTGAATGTGTTTGTTTTTTTTTGGACATACTCAAGGTTTAAACGCTGATTCATTCCATGGGTTCAACTTGAATTAATCTTACGTTCTTTAAAATGTGACCTCCGTTTTCTAGGTGATTAATATATTTCCCCCCCCCCCCAAAGACCTCAAGGTGGAAACAATTTATTGTTGGATGTTTGCTTCGCGAACTCTGCCATTCACTTCATGCACCGAGTGAAGAGTCAAGCGAATAGGGCTTCAATCCAAGGTTCTAAAGGCTCTGACTATTGTTAGTAGGTTGTGGTTTTTAACTGCTCTCTTACCTTTTTAATTTCTCTTGCTAACCGCACACTGTATGACAAAGCGTATACGTTGTCAGACAAGCCAGTCCTGTAAGGACAGACGAGCACAGTGATTTCTTTAGTTTTTCTCTCACTTTTGTTCATATTTGATTTCCTTTTGTCTACAGCAAGTGCACCTTCTTCCACGTGACTGAGACACAAAAAATGTCATTTATCTCCTCAGTGACTGCCACGGTTTTCTGCCAAATGTTCTTTAAGAACTTCCTCAAAATAGGATCAGGGTGGGCGTGAGAGTCAGAGGACAGACAGCAAAGGCCTCCAATTGACAAAGACTGATCGTCCTCACAAAACCTCTCTTCAGATTCATTTCGGCAGATCAACACTGAAGGGGCCTGTGTGTTTTTTCCAAAGATGGCAGGAACAGTTCTAAATTATTCAAACCCCCTCATCTATAAATAGTTCCACACCAGTGACATCATACAACAGTCAGAGGAGAAAAAGATTGGATACTGAAGTCTTGACTAATCGATGATTCCGTACTACATCTAGATTATTGAACTGCTTGGTTATTCAACGGATACCTCAGGGGGTTAGTAACCAATCAAAGCTTTGGTGTTGAACGGGAAAATTGCTTGCTTTTATATCTTAAGATATCCTACGTATTATGAATCTGGATTTATCAGGATTATGTGCGGATGATGATAGCTTCGGAGTGAAATGACTCAAGATAAAGAATTATCTGACTAAGACGCACGTTCTCCTGAAAGCTATCAGGTGGATTTCCGTTACAGTATCAACCCAGGAGAAATGTCTATATCAAGCTGTTGTCCTTTGACGTGTTATCGAGATGTATATTCATCTAAATGTGGCGCCTTGGCCGTACGAAAACCATGGCAGTCGGAGGAGACTTTCTTTTAACACATTTTCTGTTTCTACCAGTGCAACTTGTTGGCCTTATCCCCTCCTCCGGGGGTGTGGGGCTTTGGGATAACCACTTCACCCTTTTTTTGTTTGTTAGTGATGGTTGTCAGCTACACGAGACAGTGCAGCGTCACTGACGGGGCACCAGTTGCATGCAATGCTCCCTCCCATCCACAAGGGGTGCTGTTGAAATTCTACCACTGCATCCTTGGTCTGTGGTCACACCAGGCATGACACAAATTCTGTCCAGTTTGTCCATCCAACTTCCCCCATCTTGTCTCTGTGACTCCGCCTGTCTGTGTGTGTGAATCCCTGACCTCTTGTCTTGCATTGTTTTCGGGAACGGTAAGCTGCAAGCAAATTTGGATCGGATACACTCCTCTTTCTCTGTCCCTCCATCCCTGTTTCTCTCCCTCTTCCCGTCACTTGTTCCCACTCGATTGGAACAAAAGCTCTCCTTGGAATGGCTTGACATCACCTTACTATGTTTCCTTCCTCCTGTTTTTGTTGACTCAAGTTGAGGATTTTTAGTTTTTTTTGGTTACATTCCTTTTCAGTTCGCTTACTGGTTTTCAGAAACACCGCATACATTACACAAAGAGAAAGGTTGCCCCCAGTTCCCCGACCCACAGCAGCTAGCACAATAAGTTAGTAGTAGCATTGCAAAACCCCTCATTGACTGCACCAAAAGTGTCAAGATTATGTGTGACCGAAGGTTTATTTCAGTCGTCTGCCTGAGGTGAGGGCATCTTCATTTAAAATTCCTCTGGGACGGTTTTCGAGTTGGTGTCCTGGCTTCCTAGCCAACAGCTGCTGCTGTTGACTGTTCCACCATAAGCCCCCACCTCAGGCAGATGCTAGAAATACTCAAGAAGTCCGGAAGGTTCCAGACTCAAACAAAACCGAACCCTTTCAACTACGCACGACATACACCAAAACAATACATGATTACATGATCTAATGGATGCCTCAGAGGTAAGTGTTTGTCTTGGCACAGGGGACTCCAGTCTGTCGTCGCCACTAGCAACAACCTCGCCGCGATTTTACTCAATCTACACTTCCATTTCATCCTACTGAAAATTCCCAGAGGAGAGTAGGGGAAGAAAAGACTAGTCAATTTCCTTCAGTCACTCAAGATTAAACATTTATATAACATGCCTGTGGTTTGACCATGTGTACTGTAGATTGAATAGCAGCTATTCCAGGCATTTTGTGTGAGCCAGTAAAGTGCCTGGCGACATGAGAATCATTGGTCAGTCTGTCCAAGCAAAGCTAATCAACGCATGTAGTTCCATTCTTGAACCAAGGCTTACTGGGAAGCGACCGCATTAATGTACTTTGTGCAAAAGACGTATGACCGCAGCCCTAGTTCACTGGTCCCTGAATATCCATCCCTTTCCCACAGCTAAGAATCCAATTACCTTGGTGGAGCACTAGACGCTGTCATTATAAACACACACCTCATTGAAGCGCCATGAGATTGCCAGCCATGTGCACACACACACTTAGCATATTCTAAAGTATAATGAGATGAGGAAGTCTTGTCTACCAGCGACTGAACTTGGCCAGCTGCTCACTCACTCGGTTGTATGTGAACTAATGATTTGCTAGGAACAGGCCATCACAACAACTGCATACACAAAAGAAACCGCAAGCTGTTTTCTTGCCTAAAATGGAGCCCTTGCGTTGGACTCGCGTCACTCGATGGACTGGACCCCCCCCTTTGCCAACTAACGTAGTGAAACAAAAGACGATCTTATCTCCCTTCTTTCTGTCTAGTATGTTTTCTGAGAAATGTCTTCAGCATTGAAGTATGTTCGGGCAGCGCGGCGAAACCAGGGGCTTTTGTCATGGGGACCACACTGTCAGTTCTAGCCAGTAAGAAAATCCACAACCATGGAGTTCTGACTCTTCATTTAGACCTGAGCTGACGTGCTCTCTCATTCTGATCAATCGTTCCAAGCCGCTCAGTTCACAAGCGATACCAGCTGGCTTGAAAGAAGATTCTTGGCTGTCTTGGCTAGAGACTAGGGTAGCTCTGAAATCCTCTGGACGCACTGACAGCAGTGGCCCCCATTCAGAAGCAAAGCCCGTGCGTTGCGCCGCCCGTGTCCGACGAGGTCAAGACAATGTTTTACCAGACACCGTTCAGTCATGGCTGGGGAAAGGGTCCACACAAAGAGAGCTTGGAACTCCCATCTTCCACCTGCCTGTTGCCCAGGTGAGAGGCTGAGTAACGAGGGTTAGGAAGGAGCCCAGGGTGTTGTTACAGGGGACGTCTGCTGAGAAGATTGCAGGCCCCGGGGCTGGCAGATAAGAATCCCATTTCATAGCGTCGGAATTCATTTCACACTTTGCCGATGAGCCACAGGCCAGACCTTTGGATTGTCAGGCTTTGTTACACATTTAGATTATACCTTAGAGCTGCCAGGAGCCAGTCGAGTGCTATCTCTCAAATTAAAGTGGCAGATTCCAAATCCCCCGTATTTAGCAAAACAAGCAGTTTAGCCGCCCACTTACTATAATTGCTGGCGGTTTTCAGATGAATTGGAATATTTGTACTAGCATCAGCACGGCCATTTGGCATGAAGGCGGATTAATCCTTAATAATGACAAATTCTGTTCCGACAGTTGACATTGATGGGGGAAATAAAACACTGCGCGCACATGTAATTATGCTCCCCAAATGAAGAGAGTCGTCGCTGATAGCTGAGGTCGTTGATGTCAAAACACTGACTCTGAGAATGGAACAATGGCTTGGAGGAGCTCTATAGTGGGCCTACAGATATGGTCACAGCAAAGTGCTATGAACCACCGACGGTGGTGGATGAAAACGTTGTCGCTCGCAGGCAAGCGTCAGGCTTCCATCAGAATAAACCACGGCCAAAACCGTATCTCCGGTGCGCATAATAACCGACTTCACATCAATTGTCAAAATCACCTCAGACGTGACTAATTATTTGTCTGCTCAAAATGGAATTTGTGCAGTGCTTTCCGAGAGACTTCAAAAGTCCCTCTTCGGGCTCGACAGCGCTCAAGTTTCACTCTTTTGTTAGTGCTACAGTTTCAGCATCCGTAAGCCTAACATTGGAGTTTAGAGGGTATCAAGCTTACCAAAGCTGTGCCCCAGCTAGCGCTAAGTCTTATCTGGTGTGAGGAGGTCTGTCTGCTGTGATTGCTCGGCCCCTGTCAGATTCCATTTGTATTTTGCCACTGAAGATCGAGGACTGAGCTATCACTCTTGACGCAGGGAGTTTGCAAATACAATATGAGGGAAGGAAAGGAGGAAAAAAGCTGAAAGGCGCAAATCCGGTAAGACCGTAAGTAAATAAGCTCATTGGACACAGGCAAGGCTGTGAACTGTGGCTGTGGTCCTCTCCTATTGGTGCCTGAACAGTCAAACTCCAGTCTGTTACCATTTCTTTTAAGAGATCCTTATTGCAGTCAAGGGTACAAGTTTTCGATTCTGGGTATTGTTGCTTTTACTCCTTTCGTGCTTAGGGCTTGTCACAACAAAGACAATCTGACATATAGCACAGTAGGTGTGAAGCCATGAAATGGGATTCTCTGAAGAAAAGGTTTGGGGGGAAAGTGCTTGCGAAGTAGACTTTTGGGTTTAGGGGTCCCCAAAATCCTCCGTCTCTCAGTTTTGTGGACCCTTTAGCCAATGTTTAAAGATTATAATGCAGTCCTGGCTACAGCACTGAGCCAACTCTCTCCCTCTGTGTGACCCGATGAGGCAACCTCAGTGGCCACATTTGAAAACGCTTCACAAAACATCGGTGTTTTGGAGGGAAAGTGTTGAAGCTCGCTGACTCAGAGCAAGCAAAGCTCTGCAGTTAGGTGCTGGTGGTAAGAAAGTCTTAAAAAGTTAGTATTTGTGGAAGCCAGGTACGTATCATGCAGACAGTACTGTTGTCGTTGTTTTTTTGGTATAATTTTTTCTGTGGCTTTTTATATGTTCAACTGTCTTATTTTCCGTTTACGCTTAATTGCCTGTTTTTCCTGTTTTTTGTTTTGTTTTTTGAGACCCTGATATTTTGCTTCTTTCGAGTCACTCAGCTTCACCGGAAAAAAAAGATCATGTTCCACTACCCTAGTTCAATTTCTGTCTTGTACTTCAGCTTTTGTTTTGGAATGGGGGAAAAATATCGCATTGTATTTTGTTGGTTCTCATGGGCTTAATTTCCATGTTGTTCCCTGGGTTTCTGTGTGGAATGCTTTGCACTACGATTTATTTTCGCTTTACCTTACTTCAGCACTATTATCAATATAATATAAATGTAATAATGAATGGGGCGTGTCACCAAAAGATGGAGGGACTTAACTTGCATAAAGGAGTATTGGCAGGGAACTTCAGTTGAATAGGAAAAGTAATGTGTCCTTTTATCCGTAAAATACCGAAAGACGGCTGAGGAGGAGTGAAACGTTTTATCACTCCTTGCACACTCACTCGACAAGCCCAAGGCGTGAAAGCTCTGTGCAGATTAAAAAAGAGGCTTTTATTTTGATGCAGAAGTTCACAGATGTGTAGTTTTCAATATGTTTTGGAAGAGCACTCTATGACAAAACCCAGCTAGTGTGTAAAATGGCTTTCATACAATTGGAAATTGTAAGACCTACTTTGCTACTTTGCTCAGCCCCTACAGAAATATAGCACCTCTCGTAGACAGGAGAGCCGACTGGACCAAAGAAATGGGTCCTGACTCTGTCGTCCATTAATCGATAGTGAGAGTGTAGTGAGAGAGGGTACAGGCCTGGGCAGGTTCAAATCTGATAGGACATGTGGTATCTCACAAAAGGCTTGACAATTGACACAGACAGACCATGTGGTGTAACAGACCACTGTAACCGGAGAAGGAGCTGGAGAGGCAGTAGGTGGCTCAAAATTGTAGACCTTTGGTTGTCTCACACGTCCATTTCGATTCATTATTACGGACCTCAGTGTCGTCTTTTACTCCTTTTAAGTTCACATTTGCCTGGTGGGTCTTTTAATTTGTGTGATTTTGCCTTTTCCGTTTGAGTTTCTTTTCAATTTTTTTTCTTTGCGTTGGGTTGAGTTCCTTTTTTCATTTTATCTCTTCCCATCTTTTTGTTTTTTGTTTTTCAACCCCCTTCTTCCCCCTTCCTCCCTTCCTTCCTTCCTTCCTTCCCTACCTCCCTCCCTCCCGTCCTCCTCCTCCCTACCCCCCCTCCTCCCTCCTGACCAGAGCCCTCCGCCCCCCCTCAAGAAATTAAGTGCAGCAGCTCCAGCTCCACCACCCTGCTGGTAAGTTGGCGCCCCCCGCCTGTGGAGAGCCAGAACGGCGCCCTGGCGGGGTACTTGGTAGGCTACCAGGTGGTGGGGACGGCGGAGGCCAGCGCAGGGGAGCCCATGGAGGAGCCAGCCGTGCCCCCGTCAGAGAACCAGGTGACGCTGCAGAGGTTGGAGAAGTGGACCCAGTACCGGGTCATCGTGGCGGCCTTTACCGAGGTTGGCCCTGGCCCTGAGAGCGACCCCATCATCTGCCGCACAGATGAGGATGGTACTTAACCTGTCTTCAACTTCTGGATCATTCTGGATACATCCACAAGTGATATTCAACAAATATTAATTCCATTTATAGTTTTAACTCTCTGGCAAATCTGCTGAAAGGCTTCTCTACAACTCCGTTTCACCCCCCTTGGTTACTTTTACTATGCCAAACCTTTGCACGATCTGGCGTTTTCAATGGCAGCCTATCGACAAATTACAGTCCAGGAAATAATAGAACATTCATGGTTCTCAATTATTTACACATAATCCTACATCTCGTAGTATAATCCAAAATTACTTATCACTTGCTTTTGCATGCCTTTAAGAGCTACAATATAAATTGTCGCAGTAAATTGAATCATTTACCGGTAAACGGCAAATGTTAAATGCCTTTTTAAATGTTGTCTTTTAGCGTGCCGCTTGACTAAGTCATAACAGCCATTGGCTGGTGTCTGTTCATTTAATACCCTGATGTCATGAATCTTTCAAAAATTAAACCTTTTTGTCCCAGATATCTGCATCTGTTTCTTATTATTTGTTGGGAGAAATAACAAATTCTACCCCAATAATGCAAATAGCTTGACCAAATACATTGAAATGGATGTAGGGTAGGCCTGGATTAAAAAAAAAAAAAAAAAATTTTTTTACCAAAAGCAGACTTGACAAAAAAAATTGAGAACCGCTAGTCTACAAGATAGTCTCATTTGACTATATAGCCCCTTAATCTGGATAATGGACGGACACACAAAAAATCGTAATTCGAGGGACCTCCGCGCGTGTGCTCTCCTGCCTTTTGACTTTGGCTGAAGAGACTCTAACCTTTCTAGCTATGATGTCATTGTACATCAGAGGCAAGAACTAGGTGCCTAAATTGTCTCAGCCTATCGGCTCAAATCAGGAAAGTGTGACATTTTGACCACCCGTGGACGAGCAAACCCTCGGGAAATCTAGCACCACTCTTAAACCATCGCCACGCACCCAACATTTATTGTAACCGACAAATCCTCATCTCGCCTTTACCACAGCGCTTCAGCGGTAAGGTGTAGTTATGAGTCGCGACCGCTTTAAGGCGATGGGTCTGACCCTTAGTCACACCGCCGCTGTTTTGGCTGACATGAGGCTGACAGTAGCCCTGATAGAGTTCCATCCCCCACAATCCACCACTGGAAGCCTCCAAATGGAAGGCTTTTAGTAACACCAGCGAGGGCAGCGTCTGTCTCGGAAGGGCAGCGGCCCAGTAAAAAGGCGTGAGGCCCCAAGGCCTCACATAAAGCCTTTTCATTACGCATGAGAGACGAGGCTTCAGCTACAGAGACAGCGAGACCCACGCCGCAGACACCTATATTGGAGAGGAGGGGGATGAGATGTCGGTGCACACGAGTGGCTGGTGTCTAAAACGTTTCGCCTTGTTTTTGTTTCGTGTTTATCATTTTGTTGCTGTTGGTTTTTTGTTTGATTTTTTATTTGTTTTTACCCACAGTTCCTGGGGCTCCTCCACGGCGCGTGGAGGTAGAGGTGCTCAACTCCACCGCGCTCAAGGTCATGTGGCGCTCCTTGTTGCCAGGGCGCCAGCACGGCCAGATTCGCGGCTACCAGGTGCACTACGTGCGCGTGGAGAACGGAGAATCGCGCGGGCTGCCCCTCATCAAGGACGTGATGCTGGCCGACGCCCAGGTACACCGCCCTCCCATTGGTCCACCGGTCGGTGACACTTACAGAACCAGCCATGGAATGACAGTGAAAACCTGTCCTATATAGAGAAGAATAGATGTTCAACAGACTTAAAAGGATGAAAACACACATTGGTAAACAATGTTATTTTACAATTTTAAACGTGCTGGAAAAAACCCAGACCAGTTCTATAGGTACATTCTCCCCTCCATTGTCTCTGCTGGCTGCATGGCTGAAACTGCAAAAAATAAATGTTCTACGTATAGTCTTTTTACATTTCCAGTCTTTCTATACATCTATATTTCCCCAATTTTCTGCACTATTCCTTCCCTTTGCCCATAATGAAACATGCAATTAAACCAACACAATATCCTTCTTTAACTTTGTTTTGCTATGATTCCCATAAACCGTATTCAAAGCAACCTCAAATGTTTATTCCTTCAAAAGTCTGATTGTAGGGCTTTATCTAGCTCAGAAACTCTGCACAAAATGGCTGATTATAGTATTTTGGAAAAACGAAATTGTTATGGAAGCAGAGCGGGGGGAGAAAGCATCTCTTCCTGAAAGCTAGAATTATAAATGGAGCCAGTGCAATAGACAGGTTTTTAGAAAGCCTCCATCGCCACCGAAAGTCAACCCGAAATGGACTTTCCTTTTATGAGCACATATCATGAACCAGTGAATTGCAGCCTGGAACAAATAGAACAACCAGATGGATAAAAAGTTAAAAAAAGGCATCTGAACCACAAGAAAAATGCGGCCTATTCCTCCAGTCAAAATAGACCGATTCGATTTTTAACTTATTGCCATGCCTTTGCGGCCCTATCAAGTCCAGTTACCGAACGGTACCGAAGGCGAACGATCGTTTGGGACGATTGACGCCATATTAAACAGGTCGAGCTGTCGAACGTTGTCTGTTTTAGAGCGACAGCTCTCACCAAACCTGCTTCCATCTCCGCCCCGCTCCTCCCCCTCAACGTGGCCAGCCTCACCCTCTCCTTCCCTGACCTGCACAGTCTGACCTACTTCAGACATGCGCGCCTGCTCTCCACGACCACTCAACCCTCCTCTCAGTCGCTCTTACGCTGTCATTTCTTCTCTCTCTTCTTCTCTTTCTCAACCCCCCCCCCCCAAAAAAATGGCTTTCTCTCTCCTGCACTCTCCACTGTGGGGGGGGGTGGTTAGTGGGAAACGGACGATACCGCTGAATATGTGAGTATGGAGACGCATGCCAGTATGGAGCGCTCAGATTTGTTGGAATATGAAAGCACAGGGTATTGCATCACCCCAGCCATACTCTGATGTGTGAAAGACTTTACTTACATCACTCCCATCGAATAAGCTTTGATATTTCATATCTATATTTAAATCCTGCTAAGATGAATATTACACTTAAATATGTACGCCAGCGTTGCCCGTCTGCAGTATTGATGCCACGCGGCCGATTGAAATCAGAATTTCTAAGGTTAATCAGCTACACTAGACCGCTAGACTGCGGCTGATGCAATGTCTGTTGCTGTCTGTGCCTGGAATGCCTAATTCTACAGTGTGTGCTGTGTTGGGTTCGTGTGTCCATGTGTGACGTGTCGTGATGTTTGTGCTGCAGTTCTGTGAGATGCTTTTTTTTCCCCTCTCCATCCCTTTGGTGGTTTTTTCAGTTCTGAGTTCTCTACAACAAAGCCATTTTTACGCTCTTTCAGTTGGTTAAAGTGTGACGACATGTAGTTTAGCGTTGAACGTCGTGGTCGTGCGTCATAGACTCACCGCAAGATCTCCGACAACTAAAATGGCCGCTTCCTTGAACTTACCATCTTCTGAACCCGTTGTTGTCGTTTAGGTTTATTACAATTCACCCCCGATTCATCATCCAGATCCAGTCCCATATGCATTTGCATGGTGTGGATGCCATTTTGGGTGGGCGGCGGTGCTCATGTCCTTGTTTGCCCACGGTGACCTCTCCATTTCTCTGCTGACCAACCAACAAACCTCCTACGTTCATGAAGACCTTGCCTACTGAAAGATTCAGCAGCATTGATCCAAACCTTCTCTCTACAGAACACCACAGGAAATACCTCACGAAACTGCTCACGAGTCTAGCTGACATGTGTGCAGGCATCGATTTGTCCGTTAAATTATTTGTGTACCCGGCTGATGCCTTAGCTAATCTGGCCTGGCTGATATCGGTTTGCCCCGTCTTTTTCAGACAGATGCAAAACTTATGGGGTCACAACCCAGCACAATAGCGCATTAACAGCCGTGAAGTTAAAGAATGTGTCATTATGTCCTGGTATTCCCCTCACAATGGTAATAGCTAGGTCAAACACATGCTGGATTTAGCCTGATATTGTAGCGAAGGTGGTCAGCTGACGAGATGGTTGAGGTCACGGGTTTGAGGCACGTTTTGATATCATCTTCCTGTCTACTTCCTCTATCCTCCAGGAAATGATCATTGGAAGGCTCCAGCCGGACACCACCTACTCCATCACGGTGGCAGCCTACACCACCAAAGGGGACGGAGCTCGCAGCAAACCCAAACTGGTGGTGACGAAAGGGGCAGGTCAGTCTCTTCTCTTCACTTATCAGTTGAAATGCCACCTTTCATGGCTCACAGTCATGCTTTAAAAGTGTGTGGGGGAGGAAAAGTTTATTACTGTTTCGTTTCGACTTGAGGGAAATTGCTGGACTCCACTGTAAATCCAATACAGTATGTGTGATAGCTCCACCATATGCACATAGCATCAAATTCCATTTGAAAACATCAGTGACATAAACATCACAAGTGATAGATTTTGATAGATTATTCCATGGAGTTTCAGGGAACTTTGGTCTCAATATCGCGTCGGCCTAAAGGGTGGACGTTCCCATTCCTAAACGGCGGGGACCGTGGCGGCCAGGTTCAACAGAACCCTTTAGCCTCCTGAACATGGGGCCCGATCCTGCGGGACCGGAGAGCATGAAAGCCTCCCCTGCGAAAGGATGCAGCCTGCTGAGGGACTTAGATACCAGGCTCCTTTGTGTTCACATGCTGGTGTGCCACAGAGCTTTTCAAACAGCATTGCTAGTTACACACGCGCGCGCGCACACACACACACACAGCCTTCTATGACAGGTCCTGATCTTGACAGGTGTGCCTATCTCATGTCTCAGGTACTGTGACGCCCTCCAAAGGGGCTCGGGCAGTGCCCCCCCCTCCTCCCCCCTCTCTCTTCCCCTCTCCCTCTGTCAACCCCTGGTGACTGATATGCCAGTCTCGCTCACCCCATCCATCGCTCAAAGGGAAAGCCGTCCTTTTTTATTATTGAAGCGTGGAAAAATGGCTTACGCGGGGCCCTCCTAAATAAATAAATAAGGAGGGCCAGAACCCCCCAAAAAAGAGAGAGAGAGAATCCACAGCAGGTCTTTTTGTAACGGGTAAGAGCTTGCCATTCGTCTTTCAAGTGGCAGTCGAGCAGGGAGGCGGGGCTCAGCGATCGGGATGCTTTCACGATTCCCTCGGGCCCGTTCCTTGGGAGACATTGTGCTGTCAGACAACTTAAGCCCCAGCCCCCGTGCTGCTGTTAAAGGCCAGACACGGACCCTCACCCCTTAGAAGACAAATAAAGAAAGACAAGTATTTACGTGCGGATGCGCGATGCTGGTGTGTGTTAAGTGTGCGGCGGTCTGAAATCAAAGAAGCTGGTCTCTTGCACCCCCAACTCCTTTTTGTCGGAGTCGTAGGAGGTACATTCCTGATACCTGAGGTGAAATTGCGTGGCGGAATGAGAGCGGATTTGCGTGGGGAACGAGTGGTGCCATTTCGAAAAAATTCCTCCAACCTTTCTTTTGTCACCACAGACGTCGTCTCATTTGGCTGAAAGGTAGATACCGGGCTTATTCCGTCGACGTGCGTCGTCGTGGCCACTGATGCTATCAGAGAGGTTTTAAGTTTTGGGATGTTTTTCCAACCTTTTTGGCCCCCTTTTAAAAATCGAAGCACTAAAGGCAGGCTAACTGGGAGATGAAACACGGCGTTGGTTCACAGTAGTAGTATCACGTACCGCTTGCTAGCGTGGGGGGTGGGGGGGGCAGGGGGCGCTCGAGCATTGATTGCAGGAAGCAGGGACTTAGCTGTGCTGCATATTTAACCACTTCCTACATTTAAGCCCTGCTCTCATCCAATCAGGCCACATTTGGGATAATCACCTAAACATCACAGCCAGTCAGTCTACGGTCAATGACATGGTCACTAAGTGAAACATTTGCGCCCTTAATGGGCTTTCTCATGTGATCCCGGTGAATTATGCTTCCTGTGTCAGCTCTGGTACACACACTCTCTCCAAAGTCCCCTCCCAACTCTCTTTCTCCCTCTCACACGCACACACACACTCTGTGTCTTCTTTCTCTTAACTCTATCTCTGTGCCAATGTCAAGCCACAACATAAGGTGAAACCAGAGATTATGAAAGACCTTTGCTGTCAAATACTGTGCATGTCTTAAGGTTGGGGCCAGGCTATTTTTCATTACAGGGGCTAAATGAGGTATATAAAGGAGGCCGTTTCAATTATGTTTGCCCTCAAACGTTGGCCCGGCCCGCAGTCTGTCTACTGTGGATATCAATTCAGCGTAAAAATGCTGTGGAGCACTTTTGTGGTGTGTTGTGTCCTGCATGCCTCCTGGGCTAGGCTGTACGAACACCTCCCCACACACACATGCACACACACACACGCACGCACACACACACTCCATTTTCCACTTCCAAATCTCAGTGGAAGTTGCAGCCACAGGTTAATCACTGAGATAGTAGACGGTTATACCCCCCCCCCCCCCCACCCGCACCTCCCCCCACCCCCCTATTCACTCCCAGGGCAGGAAGACACACATTTTCCCATTTAAAGTACAAACATACACACACTCGTCTTTCGGACGCCACCCAGGGATGAAGGGGCGCCTGACATAAGCGCGTGTTTGTGCGCGCGCGTGCGTGCGGGAGAGACGGCGGAAGAGGAAATGAGGAAAGGAACCCAATCCTCTCTCAATCAGGCAGAGTGTGTGTCAATAGCAGCCATTAATGCAGCGGCCTGATGGGAAACGTGCTTCCAGGCCCACCGGGAGGGGTTGAGTCAGGTCCGAGATGGAGGAGAGAGGAGGGGAGGGGGGGTTGGATCGAGATGGCTGAGAGCCCTCCTGCACACACACACACACACATACAGTACACACACACGCTCACCCTGTCCCTCTTGTCCTCTCCTGGCGACAGATTGCTCTTTGTCCCCAGTCACCTTCGTCTGCAGCTCCTACATTCTCTCGTTCTCTCACCCCCCCCCCTCCCCCCACCCCATGTCTTCTCTTCTAGATCCTTCGGCCTTCCCATACTCCTGCTCCATTCATAGTCCCTGCACATTAAGCATACCTACACTGTACACACACACACACACACACACTCTCTCTCTGTCATGTACACACAGACGTGCTACGTAGCAGCCTTGTCTCTTGTGTTCTTGTTGTGGTTTATTGGCGGTGGCTTTAAAGGCGGGGGTGCAGCCTTTGCATAAGGGAGGCTTGGTTTGTGTCCTGGACGGCGCTTGTTAGCCAGCAGCATTAGCGGCATTCGTCTCAAAGCCTTTAGGATGCAGCGTTTCCATTACTGCTTCTAACTCAATTTCCCCCTGCCCAGAAAAGACCCATTAAAAAAAAAAACAGAAATAAAGAATACGAGCAGAGAAACAAGAGCATGCAAACTGGACTTGTGTGTGTGTGTGTGTGTGTGTGTGTGTGCGTGTGTGTGTGTGTGTGAAAGTGCTCCTATTTATGTAGTACTTATGGGCACCCACACACCTCTGCACTCACTTTCCCACACACGCACACACACACATGCGACAAACAGAGGCAGACAGTTTACCACAGTGAAGGGGCTGGTGTTCCAGACTAATGTTTCGCTTTTCCAGATTGGGCCGGGCCTTTTGTGAGAAGCCAAACTGCTTACAGTGCAGATGTAGAGGCAGGTTCTGGCTGCCACTAACTCACACACACACACACACACATATATATCCTATATCATATACCTACATGGATACATATTTATATATATTCCCTGCACACTAGAACAGTAAGTGTGATTGGTATGAGTGCAAGCCTGGTTAATAAGTATTCCAGGTTCCAGATCAGTCTGTCTGCCAGTATGCCCATAAGTGACTGGCCCAGGCCGGCGTGGCCACCCTCGCACGAGGGGCCTCGGTGCAATTTCAACCCGGCCCATCTTTCACCTGTCTGCACTCTCTTCCGAAGAAAGCTTTCGGCGAGCGGGCTGACTTGATCACACTGATGGGGTGGGGGGTAGAGAGGGGGTGGGGGGTGGGGGGTTTCTTACAGTGAGAAACAGCCAGACGAGAGTCATCCACCAGCCCCCCGGAAACTGGGCCATGCCGCAGCCGGCCGTCTAGACAGGCACGTCATCACTCATCGCACTCTGGGGGAAGGTGCATTTCAGAGACAAGGAGATGAGCGCTGGAACTTTATTGAGCAGATTGTGTCTTCCTTTCCTGGAGTCTTAGAGGGGTGTTTTTTTACGTTTTTACCCGTTCTGGTTTACCAGGTACTTAATATTCATTGATGTTATATATATTTATATGTATATCATTAAAATATTTGTGACAAAACAGGAGGTGGTGTTTATTGTTTTGTTTTCACGGAAGATCACTCAATGCTGAGGAATTAGTGGTATCGCATTCGCTCTCATAATCGGAAGTAAATCAGATTCAATCTTCAGCAATCCAGATTCTTGCCTTGATAAACAACTTTATTGACTTGTGGTGTTACTGGAGTTACAACTAGAAAACTGAAAACAGATTAGAAAATGGCTCAGGGCCTTTTGTGATTTTTGTCCTTGCCCAATCCGTTAGTGCCGCCTGGAACCGTCAATATATTTTGTAGTTTAGCTCAAAAAAGCCCCAATACAAATATGAAGTGAATTTGTCCGTGGAAATATTAAGCTTTGGTCTGCACGCAGCTCCACAATAGAACCAGACCCAGTAGGTTTCCTGCACACTGTATTATTGCTTATCGACATATCGAGCAGCACAAAGACTAGCTTAAAAAGAAAATTGAGTCCTCGTCTGGCTTTTCTAGACAAACAAAGCTTGTCAATTCCTCTCTGTCTCTCACTCTCTGTCTCTCTCTTTATCTCTGTCTCTCGCTCTGCAGTTCCAGGTCTTCCTTATCTGTCGGTGTCTCAGGATTCAGAGACTTCGGCTGTGGTGCGTTGGGACCCTCCGGAAGTCACAACTCCTGGGCTGGAGCTCCAGGGCTACCGGCTGCAGTTCGGCCGCAAAGACGTGTCCCCTCTGGCCACCCTGGAGTTCACCCCCCAGGAGCGCCAGTACACGGTGACCAGCGTCCACAGGGGCGCCGTCTACCTCTTCAAGCTCCAGGCCAAAAGCAAAGGGGGCTTTGGCGAGGAGGCGTCGGTGGAACTTAGTGTCCCTGAGAACACCCCCGGGGGATACCCCCAGATGAACGAGGACTCTAACGTTACCTGCTGCTCAGTGCAGCTCTCGTGGTCGCCCCCCGTGCTGGCAGAAAGGAACGGGGAGATAACAAAGTACACGCTGGCGTACCAGGAGGCGGGCACGGGGGCCGCGGCCCGCGAACTCATGCTACCGGCTAGTCAATCCAGCTATGTCCTCAACGGCCTCAAACCCAACTCGGCGTACGACGTGAAAATACGCGCGCACACCAGTGTAGGTCCAGGGCCCTACTGCCCTCTGGTCCAGTATCGGACAGTGGCCTTACAAGCAGGTAGGGCTTGCCTGTTTCTCTCCCAACCCGTGGGGAGGGAGAGGGGGGGTGGGGCCGAGCTGTACCCCCCCCCCCCCCCCCACCTCCACTCCTAAAAAATCTCCAGCAACACCGCTAGAAATGAAAAACAACATCCCTTCCCTTTTTCCCTTCAACCACCTTCACTTCTCCACGAAAAAAAGCAAATATAGAACCTAGAAAATGTTTGCGGGGGACACTCACTTCACTAACCCAAAACAAGGTAACCGCAAGTCAGTAAGTTACAGTCAGTCAGTTTGAAAAAAAGGGGAGGAGCCGCAGCGTACAAGGTAAGTGCCGGTTGGTCAGTCACCGTGTCAGTCTTCCTTGCAAGCCCTTTTTGCCAAGCACACTCACACAGAGAATGCAACTTCACACCCCACCCCCTAAAAAAAGACAAAAAGGTAGGAGATGAGAAATCAAGACACAACAAAATGATTATTAAGGCTACTCTAGGTGTACAGACAGCTTTGGTTCCTCGTTTTCTTTGGTTTTGAGTTTCTTTTTGAGATCCCCTCCTCTTCCCCCTTTTGACTCCTCAGCCCCCTCCCCCCTCTCCCACTATGGGATGGTTTGCAGCATGGCATCCCCCCAGATGCACTGCTAAGGACTGTCAGCATGCTGTGTTTGGGTCTGTCTTTGTGCCCGCTGGGCAGCCAGTTGGCAGCGCCAGCCCAGACTCCCGTCGAGAGACCGTTGGTTCCCCCGAACCACGAGGTAGGGGGGGGTCACGTATTTCCCCAGCAGCGCGGCGGTTAGCGGTTGCCGTAGGCTGGGGAGAGATGGGGTTTTGGTTGGCACTGCCTGTGTGGCCAGCCAGCGGGCACCCCCCCCTCCCCCCTGTGCTCCATGGGTTTGTGTCCATGAGTCTCCCGTGCTGTGTGTCCTAACCAATCGCGTTGCCCCCCTCACAGCCTATCACAGCTCACCGCTCGCTCACTGTCTGACCGGGAGGACTCCTCGCAGAGGAACAGCAGCTCAAACACAACAACTCGTTCTTTCTTTTTTCTCTCTTCCTCTGTCCATCCCACTCGCTGACGACGCTCTTCTCCGTTTTTTTTCCGTTTGTTTTCCTCCTCGACTCCCAGACGTCCCCAAGAACTTCACTGTGAAGTGGGTCACCAAGTCCACCGTCTTACTCACATGGAAGTTCACCCAGACTAAGTTCCCATTCAAATGCACGGTGAGTGACACAGCGTTTACTGAAAGGCGTCATTTCCCCCAACTCGTAAACAGAATATTTCCAGCTGAGGTGTAAATCCTTACCTGCGTGTCTGTGCATGTTGTCCTCCACCCATCCTTTTCTCAATCCCTCAATCCCTCCCTCCATCCGCCCATCCTTCCTTCCAGATTGAGTACAACCGTCATAAGATGGACGTGGATGCTAGGCTGACCAAGGCCCTTGTCTCCAACCTCCGTTCTAACACCACCTACGAGTTAGGGGTCACCTGCCAGGAGAACACGGAGGGGGGCGCCCGCCACCGCGTCATTACCCGGACCGCGCCCGCCATCTTGATGAAGAAGCCGAAGCTGGACACCTACATGGAGCCTGAGCACACCGTCACCATGGTTTTCCCTCAAGTGGCGAGCAAAGACATCAAGTGAGACTAACTCACAATGAGGATTTTATGTCTGGTCGTTTCCGCTGTTTTGGGGGTTCCCTCTTTTTCTCTCAATCTCTCTTTCGTTCTGCGCCTTTCGTTCTCTCTCCTTCTCTCTCCGACCTGCCCACTTAAACCCCCTCCTGAAAAGGAGTTGTTCTGATCGCCCTCGCTCTCTGTGTGTTCCAGGAGCTTCTACGTGGTGGTGGTCCCTCTGAAAAGAGGCAGCGGGCCAGTGCAGAACCTCAAGAGCCCAGATGAGATGGACCTGGAGGAGGTACGGACCTCACACACGCACACACAGCACAAAGCTTTCAACAGCTGCATAAAAATATTGGCGGGTGTTGTGTATGTTTATGCCGACATACCCTAAGAACACACGCATTAGTCCCATTAGAACAATAGTAAACAGGACAGTGTTGTGTATCTATCCATGATACCGTCTATTTCGGGCAAAATTCGCTTTTCCTATCAGGCAGTTTTAACTCCCCTCCAGTTATGGAGGTGACCTTGACTTCTGTTCAGCCAATCAGCCTATCGGATTTGGGATTATCCCCATTCCAGTTCTTCAAGCGTAGTCCTCCAGTGCTGTTTCTGAGTGGGGAGAAATTCACTGGGTTCACAGGCAGCTGCTATTGACTGGGCACTGGGATTTGACAAAATAGATTGACGGCAAATTACAGTTTGTCTGAGGAAACAGTGGATTTCATCGCCCGTCTCCATTGATCCGGGCTCTATCCAGGCCCTGCGGTACATCGCAGACCGATCGCGTACATCGAGGCATAGAGTTGATATGTAAGCACGACGATGGATAAATATGTCGGCGAATCGGTCGGCCGCGCTGTTGACGACCAGCTCATTGATTAAGCAGTTGGTTCCCACAGGTTTTTTAGGGAAGAGTAATTACAAAAGCCCTCTTACTGAACCAACCAGGGATTCCCGTAGACACAGACGGACGGCTGAAGGACTAAACACCCAAACTCACAAAAAAAAACTTGACATCTCCCTCCCTCCACCCACCCTGACCCCCCCCCCACCCAGCTGCTGCGCGAGGTGAACCCTAAGCGCCGTTCGCGGCGCCAGCTGGCCCCACTGGACCAAAGGAAGCCCTTCGTCACAGCCTGTTTCAAGCAGCTGCCCGCCTCCTTCACGGTGGGGGTGGACCATCGGCACAGTAGCTGCGAGAGCAAGACCCTGGAGCCAGGCCAGGAGTACGTCTTCTTCCTACTGGCCGAGCTGAACAGCACTACAGGGGTGAGTGGTGGGAGGCTCAGGGGCAGGGCTAGGTGTGGACACTCACAGATACAGTACACACAGGTACTGTACAGACACTCCCACACACACTTCCAACATGTGCTGTGTAAACGTACACGGTGCGCACATGGAAGTGCAGTTGTGTTGTAAAGACACGCAAACACACTCAGTACACATATGCGCTGTGTGGACTCGCGCAGTGCAAATGCACATACCCCAAAAAGTGTGCACATGCAAGTTGGTCTGTACTACAGTTCTCACACGGTCGCCATTTTTTCTCTCTCTCGTTACCCTTCTTCTCTCTCTTCCTCTCTCCTCCCCTCCTTCCCCCCTCGCAGAGGGCGTTTGTGTCCAGCCCGTACACGGACACGTACATGACCCCGGAGCTGGAGGGAAACACTCTGCCCATCGAGACCGGCGGCGACGGCCTCATCTGGGTGGTGGGGCCCGTCCTGGCCGTGGTCTTCATCATCTGCATCGTCATCGCCATCCTCCTGTACAAGAAGTGAGCTCAGGCTTAGTTTGGGTCGGGCGACTGGCGAAGGGGAAGGAGGGGAGGATGGGGGGGTCAGCCAGGGAGGGAGGGGATATTTGTCCATTAGCGGGGGAAAAAAAAGCTTAATCCTTTTTTTTTTTTTTAAAAAAACGGGGGGGGGGGGACTCTCAGAGGTTCGATAACGATTTAGAGGGAGTACGTGAAGGTGCGCAAGAAGTTGTAGTTGATTTGTGAATGTGCCTTTTTCTGTAAAAGCTGGGAAGGGATTATTTTAATAGATGCTTTTGGAAATGGTAGAGATGGGGGAGAATCCGGTAGGCAAGGGACTGAGCGAGGAGAAGAAAAGGAGAAAAGAATGGTTGACTCCATCTAGTTATGATGCTCCCAAGAAGAGCTGATTCTTTGATCGTTGAGTGTCTTTAACTAAGACAATGGAAAGTGGAAAGTCTTTCCAATCTGAAACCACTTTTGTAGTGCACAGACTTCCAAAGACTACAAATTCCATCAGAGTAGCTTCCCGGGTTGAGTTGAGGAGTTGGAGAGCAACAGCTCACTATCACATATCCCTAGCAGTCTGACCTTGGCTTGCCTCTGCTGCTACTTAGGGAGAGTAACATCTCTCCTTGAATCTCTCTCTCTTTCTCCCTCTCTCCCTCTCTCCCATTTTCCCTCAATCTCTCCCTGGTGGATAGTGTTTCCTGGGCCTGCCCTTGGCCCTGACATTCCCCTTACCCTCACCCTCACAAACACACACACATACACACACATGCAAACACGCACAAACACTACACGCGCACACAGACACACACACATACACGCAGGCTCCTCCAAATGCTGATGAGCTTAATCTAGGGCTGCGAGCAAAGCAGCCGCCCCTGTGAATTTTAAACTGCTCTCTATTGATTTCTCTCTCTCCTCCCTCTCTCCTTGTGTTGTGTTTTTCCCATCTTTATATATTTATTTGACTCCATTGCTTTCTCTGGAAGCAGCAAACCTGACAGGTAAGGCTTGGCTGTACTTTATTGCTGTTTTCCCAGCGAAAATAACCTGTCTCAGCATAAAAGATGTTTTTAATTAGTTGTGGCGTCAAAAAAAAAAAATGGGAGGGATACATGAATCTGGCTCGCAAGATATGCCTCCTCAACTTCTGCTGTTTTTGTTTCCACAAAGTGTTGTTGACTTTCAGCGGCAGCCTAATTGTTTTCGCTCTCATGCTGAGCGCTTCCCGTTCATTTGCGTTGCAAGACGGCGGCCATTTTGTGGCGCTCCTCAGGCTCACGGTGCTTCGCTTGTTTCTCTCTCGTTTCAAGCCGCAAGCGAAAAGAGTCGGAGCCGCGGACAAAATGTCTGCTGAACAACGCCGAGATCACGCCCCACCACCCGACTGACCCTGTCGAGATGAGACGCATCAACTTCCAGACCCCAGGTAGGCTGCGGACGCGCGCGCAGGACACCGACAGAAACACACACACGCAGACACGCCTACACAGAAAAGGCATGCATCGATTTGAAGTATCCAGGTGTGTAAGCAACGCGTGAGGAGAATGCAGAAGTAAAGGTTTATACTCCAACTGTATCCGAACAGATATGGGTTATTTCCATGCCGGAAGATGTGAACGCACAATGTTCTGTTTTGCTCATGCGTGCCTCATTTCTGTTTTTCATTGATTCATGTAACTACAAACCCTCCATGCTCAATAACCATATGGTGCTCTATCCAGGAACATGTCATGGTGGCCGGTCTTGCAGATCTGTCTGACTGGAACGATGTTCACTGATAACTATCCTCCAGTTTAAGCCCTGCCAATGACCCACTCCCCCCCCCACCCCGCCCCCCTCTCGACTGTCTTGGACACCTCCATCTGGTTGTTCATTTTGGCTAAAGCCTGCTGTTAACGGAAGAGAACACTCGATCCCGGTTTCATTTTGTGGGGCTTCTCCGTCTAAAGCCAGGATGACATTTCCTCTCTGCCTCCACGTCTGGCTCTGACACCCTCCTCCTCCTCCCTCCCTCCCTCCTCCTCCTCCCTACTCTTCGGTCCTGAGTGACTTTGTCAACCCTCATGCCTCGACTCCTTCCCTCCATTCTTCAAGCCACCCCCCCCCCAACACACACACGCGTTATGATGCTCCCAAGAAGAGCTGATTCTTTGATCGTTGAGTGTCTTTAACTAAGACAATGGAAAGTGGAAAGTCTTTCCAATCTGAAACCACTTTTGTAGTGCGCAGACTTCCAAAGACTACAAATTCCATCAGAGTAGCTTCCCGGGTTGAGTTGAGGAGTTGGAGAGCAACAGCTCACTATCACATATCCCTAGCAGTCTGACCTTGGCTTGCCTCTGCTGCTACTTAGGGAGAGTAACATCTCTCCTTGAATCTCTCTCTCTTTCTCCCTCTGTTCCCTTCTGTCTCCCATTTTCCCTCAATCTCTCCCTGGTGGATAGTGTTTCCTGGGCCTGCCCTTGGCCCTGACATTCCCCTTACCCTCACCCTTCACAAACACACACACATACACACACATGCAAACACGGCCACAAACATACACGCGCACACAGAACACACACACATACACGCAGGCTCCTCCAAATGCTGATGAGCTTAATCTAGGGCTGCGAGCAAAGCAGCCGCCCCTGTGAATTTTTAAACTGCGTCTCTATTGAGATTCTTCTCTCTCCTCCCTCTCTCCTTGTGTTGTGTTTTTCCCATCTTTATATATTTATTTGACTCCATTGCTTTCTCTGGAAGCAGCAAACCTGACAGGTAAGGCTTGGCTGTACTTTATTGCTGTTTTCCCAGCGAAAATAACCTGTCTCAGCATAAAAGATGTTTTTAATTAGTTGTGGCGTCAAAAAAAAAAAAATGGGAGGGATACATGAATCTGGCTCGCAAGATATGCCTCCTCAACTTCTGCTGTTTTTGTTTCCACAAAGTGTTGTTGACTTTCAGCGGCAGCCTAATTGTTTTCGCTCTCATGCTGAGCGCTTCCCGTTCATTTGCGTTGCAAGACGGCGGCCATTTTGTGGCGCTCCTCAGGCTCACGGTGCTTCGCTTGTTTCTCTCTCGTTTCAAGCCGCAAGCGAAAAGAGTCGGAGCCGCGGACAAAATGTCTGCTGAACAACGCCGAGATCACGCCCCACCACCCGACTGACCCTGTCGAGATGAGACGCATCAACTTCCAGACCCCAGGTAGGCTGCGGACGCGCGCGCAGGACCACCGGACCAGAAACACACACACGCAGACACGGGCCTACACAGAAAAGGCATGCATCGATTTGAAGTATCCAGGTGTGTAAGCAACGCGTGAGGAGAATGCAGAAGTAAAGGTTTATACTCCAACTGTATCCGAACAGATATGGGTTATTTCCATGCCGGAAGATGTGAACGCACAATGTTCTGTTTTGCTCATGCGTGCCTCATTTCTGTTTTTCATTGATTCATGTAACTACAAACCCTCCATGCTCAATAACCATATGGTGCTCTATCCAGGAACATGTCATGGTGGCCGGTCTTGCAGATCTGTCTGACTGGAACGATATGTCACTGATAACTATCCTTCCAGTTTAAGCCCCTGCCAATGACCCCACCCCCCCCCAACCCCGCCCCCTCTTCGACTGTCTTGGACACCTCCATCTGGTTGTTCATTTTGGCTAAAGCCTGCTGTTAACGGAAGAGAACACTCGATCCCGGTTTCATTTTGTGGGGCTTCTCCGTCTAAAGCCAGGATGACATTTCCTCTCTCTGCCTCCACGTATCTGGGCTCTGGAACACCCTCCTCCCTCCTTCCCTCCTCCCCCCCCCTCCCTCCTCCTCCTCCCGACCTCGCTTCCTGAGAGTGACTTTGTCAACCCTCATGCCTCGACTCCTTCCCTCCATTCTTCAAAGCCACCCGCCCCCCCAACACACACACGCATACACACACACTCACTCACACACACTCACACGCTCTCCGTGTCTATCGGACATCCGTCTTCTGTCAGCGATCCCCAGTCCATCAAAAAAAGCTCACATTTCAAAAAGGACCTTATCTCCGGCGCTGCCTGGTGAGCCGGCATGGGTGAGGTACCCCCTCCCTCCCCCCCCCCCCCGCCTCTCCCCCGCCCCCTATCATCCTCCGGGAAACAACCCCACTGCATTCCACATCTGCTGGTGGATATCTGTCAGGAAGGGTTTGGCACGTCGACGCTGAGCAGCTCACGGGTAGCTCTGAAACCCGCATACGTGAACTGTGAAACCCCTGCGAACTACCCGAACCCCAGCATCGGGTACTTAAGGGCTCGGGAGAGGAAGAGCAGCAAAGTCATGCTCACTTTCTCGGCTTCCTTTGAACTTTCAGCTGCCCCTCCCTCCTCCCCCACGCTCCGATCACTCTCTTTGAAGGAAAAAAAAAAAGAAACGGACAATATCCCAGCCCCTCGCTCACGCACGCCCCCGTTCTGTGCATCTACGATGTCCTGGTCTTCTTCACTACGGCGTTTGTCGCTCCATATAGTCCTTCCCGACGTCTTCATCCCCTCGCAGAATTTAATTTAAACGGACAGGTTTGTCCAATTAGGCGAGGCGGCAAGCGTTCAGAACAAGCCCATTAGCTAATAGCAGCCATTGTTCAAGCGAGCGGACTCCAATGCACTTGGAGACATCCCTCCAACCCAACATAGCAGATGTCCCAAAAGCAATATGTGTTCAGTGACCCAGCGTTGGGAGTAAACGCTTCATATGTATTTCGCCAGTCATACGGGAAGCTAGGCCGACGCATGGAACGGTTAGTGCGTGCGTGCGTGTCAGTAGCTCTGGTCACATGACGGCCACTCCTGGTAAATGTCCCATGATCCCTTGGGGTTGAAGGGCTGCCGCCTGCTCATTATTATCCTGGTCATTTGGCTCTTGGTACATCGGCACACATTAGTCGGCCAACTAATGAAGCAGTCCTCAGTGGAGATCTGTTGTCTGTCTAATCCCCCCCCCTTGGCCAAGGGCCATTAGCATCCTCTCTTACCCTCTCTCTCTTTCTCTCTATCTGTCTCCCTTTCTGTCTCTTCATCAGTTTAGGGCTTTTTTTGGTTGTTGTTTGCGTCCTAGGTCTTTGTTTTTCAGTTCTCGACTTCCATTTATTTCTCCCCTCCACTCCTCTCTTTTCATCCCTCACTTTCTCTCTCTCCTCCCTGCAATTAGTTGCTTGGATTTCTCTCTCACACCAGGATAATACTGCAGGCGTCTCACACACACATTCGCTCACATTAATCAACCTGCATTAGGACCACCCTCTACTCGCTATGATGGCTTCTCCCAGCTCCCTGAACACACACAAACACACGTACTGTAGCCCCCCCCCCCACCCCCAATGCGATGAATGACATCTGGAGACAGATGATCTCTACAACCCCCCACCCCCCCCCCCCCTCCCCCTGTGTTTAATTAGTCGCAGCCACAGATCAATTAGGTGGGTCGCCTTGCCATCTCTCACAGTGCGCACATCGCCCCATCCCAGGGGTGGGAGGGACCACGCCGTGTTTGACAATCGCATATGCTTCCCCCTCTGCTCGTGCCCCCCCCCCACCACACACACCACCCTGCCTCCCCCCACCCTCCCCCTGCTATCTAAACCAGCATCGGGAGAAGGGAAGGAGAACTGTCCCAGGGTCGCTGTAAACAAACTCGACGGGTATGGTTGTGGCGAGGGTGGACATGCTTGGACTCGGCCATTCCCTCGGCCCGCACTCATGATATCCGGCTCTGGACTTGTGTCGAGTTCCTGACTCCTGGAAAACCAGCAGCCTCCCCTTCCCCCGTGCTAACTACAATGGTGCGGTCCACCTAGCTTAAATATAAAGCACCATGAATGCAGAATATAAGGGTATTAGTTGTAGCTCTTCACCAAAAAATGGGCCGTTTTGTCTTTTGATATATGGGTGGTTTTCCTGATTTCCTTTCCTGTTGAGATCTCTCTCTCTTCAGTAGCCTAGCAGGCAACCTTCACCAGCTCAGGTGAACACACCGCCATCAATCTATCACCCTCCATCGGACTGCAGCCGTGTTCCTTAAGCTACCAAGAATCTTCTCTTCTCAAGCAGACTTTGAACTGTCAGAAGTCGTTCCTTAGGATCCAGACCATCAAACAGCAAGCCTGTGAAGCCCTCAACCCCCGTATTCAGATGCTTGTCCACGCTTTTCACTCTCACCAACTTGGACAAAAGAGTCTTTCAGGATTACTTACATACTTTTTCTCTTTTTTGAGGGGAGGGGGGGTGAAGTATAAGCCTTTTTTGCCTTTTCCTTTCTCCATCCCTCTCCCATGCCACTCCCCCCTAAACATTGGTTGTGAAAGCTGGGAGATAATAAATCAGTTTCTTATCCTTCCGTCCACATTTTCGACCACGAAAGTCTGGGCTTTGATAGAAGAGTTTCAGTCAGGCTGGAGAGTTGGACACCCACGGCAACAAAAACAGCCCATTCAACCTCATGCTGATTGGAACTTGCTGGAAGGAGGTAGGGTCCAAATGGGAAGAAATGCGTGGCCTACTTTTCCCGCTTGACTGTCAGTCTACCCTTCCAACATTCAGGGCTGAACGATGAGAAAGAACTCAATAATTCAGGATGGTTGAAGATCACTATTACACCTGTTATAAAAACTGACAATACAACATTTACATGGGTCGAAGGTCGTGAAAAGGTCATCGAAATAACCAACCTCTGTTTCCTTTGGATGTCTGGCCTTTTATGTTTCTGTTTGAATTAGGGTCTTTCTGTTGCTTCTTATTTCAGCATTCCTTTAAACTGTTTATTCTTTCCTTTCTTTTTTATGTTTGCTATCCTTCACAGATTCTGGGCTAAGCAGTCCTCTCAGTGAAGCCGATTTTGACTATGAAAGTTAGTCCCTATGCATTTGTGCTTGTCTTCTCGCATTATTTTTTGGCGTTTCTAGCACTGCCCACCCACGTCCCATTGACAAATGCCTCAATTTATTTGCATTGATTAATTTCATTTAATCGTTTTTTTTTTTCCCACACACAGCAAATGTTCAGCACTAATTTCCTTATTTCCTGGGCTGTTTATTTCCGTCGACTTTTGAGTTTTTCGGGACTCCAGTTTGAATGTTCACTCAACGCTGTTGGCCGCGCCATTAATCCACTGTGCGCAACCTCTGCATTCGCTGCTGATGTAGAGATGGGTTTTAACAGGAGCCCCCCCCCTCGCTCACACAAACCATTTTCCTCACACAAGCCCATCTCCATTTCTCAGCCCCCCCCCCCCCACCCACCCACCACACACACACACACACACACACACACACACACACACACACATCCACCACTGCTGTTCCTATTCCAATCTGAACTGACTGGGTTTTTCTGCAGTCGAAGATAACGAGCAGAATTAATTAAAGCCGCCGCAAACAATGGTTCGACATTTGATCGCCTCCCCGGCTGAAAGGGAGCAACAAGGGGAGAGAGAGAGATAGGGAGAGAGAGCGATAGAGAGAGATATAGGGAGAGAGAGAGGGTGAGGGTGAAAGAGAGAGAGGGTGAGAGGGAGAGAGAGAGAGAGAGAGGGAGAAAGAGAGAGAGAAAAATACGGGTTTGATCATTTTCTCTCTTTTTTTCCCTCCTTTTTCGTTGGCTCTTGGAAACACATTGAGACAGTCTCCCTTTTATATGTAAATAAACATATATAAACAGGCTCCGGGTGAATCGGCAAAGCTTTTTAAAAGTGTGATTATTCTCCAGTCGGATCAACGGCAGATTGGAGATTGGAAAATGTGTAATTAGACACTAGTGTTGCTGTGTTCATTGATCTCGCTGTTGATTGCTGGTAAGACGGGGGGAAAGACTTCATATTGGAAGAAAAAAGGCGGCAGGAGGGGGCGGATTGAAAGGGGGGGCGGCGGGTGGGGGTGGGGGGGGGAGTCGAATAACAAACTTGTCCTTGAGAGACTTTGCATGAGATTGGGCTGCGCCAAAGCCTCGTTTAGAAATGGAATATCCTTTGTGCAAACACACGCACAAAATGCGACGCCGTGTACCGTCTGTAAATGAGAGGACGACGGCGAGGGGAGGGAAACACACGGAGGTCTTGGGCAGCTCGAGAGGGACGCCGTCCGCCGTGCGCGGTTCAGAGGAGGGGGGGTCGAACACAGGACAGCAGGGGGGAGGGCGGCGTGCAAATACTTGCGCAGGTGCTGAGGACGTTCCCAGAAGGTTTGATGGCGATCAAGAAGCTGCGGCAGTGCCGTTATACATTTTTTAGGAAACCTTTACTGCAATGCATTGTGGGAAGTATGCTTACATGAAAACGTGCCAACCATGTTTTCCATAAAACAAGGAAATACATTCCTCGCAATGATTAATTTGGATTTTTGGCGATGATTGGCATTCCTGTTCTTTGTCCTTTTTGATAGGATGAGGTAGTTAATATGCGTCACCTTTCGTTCGTAGACTGACTCTAAAACCAAACGATCTCCTAGAATAGATCTCGCCCGTGCTAATATGACAGAATAAAATAGACTGATGATAGGAACTTGGAAGAAGTAATATTAATGTGTGTTCTGAGGGTGTGTGTGCACACTGTCAACACACACTGTGAACAGCCAAACACAAATTCTTTTGATCTCTCATGCTAACAAGCATCTCTTGGCCTGTTCAAGGGAAAATGAAGTAGGCACCTTCATTAGCATTCCCAGCGTTTATTTAGCTGCTTAGCCGATACCTTTTCCCTTTGAGTTTGAAGAAAGTGAAACGATAACCCAAGTTAATTTACCCCAAAAAAGGAAGTCAATTTGTTTGCTTTTCGATCAACGTACCCTCCGACAATAACTAATAACCGCTCATTCCCCAAAGAGATCCATAGAGAATTAGTGGAGTTTGCTAATTCTGAAACGGATGCATTGGTAAAAGAAAGAAACAAATTAAACGGCTGTGTTCACATACTTTTTACTGGGAGGAATTGATATGTTCTCCAATCTTGTACATTCTTAACCTTCAATAGAAAAAAAAAACATTCGATTTCAACAATAATTGTGTTACCATGCCTTTGGTGATCTCAATTGCGATCCTTTTTTATATTTAGCACTCAATTATTTACTTATCTTTGTCCGTGTGTTCTGTCCAATCATTGTAACGTATAGAAGTCATTCCCTCTAACAAAGATATTACATGTCATGTAACCGGCATGGCTAATTGGAGTGACGCGGGCGGGTGTCAGGTTTCCCTCCTTAACGCGACCCGGTCGTCTGCCTGTCCTCCTCGGTGTGGCCTGAACACTCCCCGCTGAAAGGGAAATTGAGGATGGTTAATGTGATTATGCCAATTTTCACGCTCAATTAAGCCTCTGCGAACTTTTATTGTGAAGGGACGTCAGCCTCTCCGCGACTTTTGACCTTCCGTCGGCAGAGACCCGAGCCTTCAAAAGCCCTTTCTAAAAATAGGACAGCGTTAAGCATTTGCCAGGCGATCTCAAGGGACAGGGGAACAATATAGAAGTGCCACCGTATTCCATTACATGGCCAGAATTATGGCCCTAAATGGATTATCTTAGCTGGAGAGTACGCAGCACTTTTTTGGAGAGCTGGGTTGTGTTTTGAATGTTGAGCTTGGTGTGGAGATCCATTTCACCATTTGCTAGATTGTTTGAACTGTGAGGGGGGAACAAAAATGTATATACATTATTTATATGTCCTGACTGTTAAAAAAAAAAAGCGCAATACTTTGAGCAAGTCAATCCTTTGAGCAAGTCAAGGGGAAAAGGGTTCAGGTTTTGCGTCTGAGGGAGGCGCGGGGCAGAGCAAAGGGCTTCTGCGAAGGGACACCAGCAGTCATGCTTGCTTGGCCTTGCCTTGGCTGGAGTGGAGCAGCTCTCACTTACGCGTCACTCACGCTCACCCCCCCCCCCCCCCTCCAACAACCGACCAAACCCAAACTGACTCCCCCTCCCATCCCCTCTCCCACCTCCCCCTCCCCCCCAGGCCAGGGCTCTGAGTTGTTGAAAATACTACAAGCCTAATGTTTCCAACAGTCATTAGGAGTTGGTACAACTGTCTGTAAGAAGATAGCTTTCAAATAGCCAATGACACCCGCATAATATACCCATTCGATATATTTGCCTGCGTATACTCTGAAATGTTTTGACAATCGTTTGTGTGCTGTCGTCCAAGTCAATGGCTCACATGGTAGAAATATTAGCTTATACCCCCGCAATAGCATACATGTAGAGTATTGTTTTGGTATTTGTATGCGCGGAGGCTTTCGTCTGTTAACGCTGCATTAAATCAGCCCCAACTGCGTAACTTTCTTTTGTAGTGTTTTTTCTATCCTTTTCTTATTATTTGGCCATCAGAACCTGAAATTTGTCGACTTGTCTCTTGTTGGCAAGCTATTAGATGCTATGTCTCTGGGTAGAAAGGAACAATAATTGGTCTGGGGACTCTGTCACACCATTGCAATCACCCATTGGTCCTCCTTTATTTGAGAATGTAGCTTGTACACTTTGAGACCCAGGGGAATAAAAGCAAGCATGCTGAATACGAATTCTGAGCTCTGGCCTGGTCTAACATCACCCAATCCATCAGATCATACAGAATTCTAGAATGTTCTGTGGTTTCACCCCTCACGTTTTCCTCCACACCCCCCTCTGTCAGCAGAAATCCCTTTACCCACAATCCCTTTTGCCTTCACCATTTCTACCTCAGAGAGGCATAGCCCCTCTCTTCTGAAGCCAAGGCAGCCGGAATAACAAACGTTCTCTCTGTGTGTCCTTCCTCCTTGATTTTCTCTCTGTCTCTCTTTCACTCTTGTCTCTCTCTGTATCTCTTTTTTCTCTCTCTCTCTCTCTCTCTCTCCCTCTCTCTCTCCACTCTCTCTCTCTCTCTCCGTGGTGAGCAGGCATGATGAACCATCCCCCTATCCCCATTTCGGAGCTGGCGGAACACACCGATCTACTCAAGGCCAACGACAACCTGAAGCTTTCCCAGGAGTATGAGGTGAGCAGGCCGGGGTCAGGGGTCACTCAGGTATCAAGGTTGGCCCGCCAGTCAGCTCTGCACACAAGTCGTTGATGGCCGACAACTGAAAAATCAATAGAAAAGTGAGCCGCCATTATAGGGTTTGACGTAGTGTGAAGTCGGTGTTGCAGAAAAAATTGCCATTCTGAGAGAGTTCCTTTAAGGTCTCAGAACAGCGAGCAGGCGAGCTCCCCTTGACTTCCAGTCGACTGGTGATCATTAAAAGTCCTCCTCGAAGCTCAGCGCTCCATGGTTGATGTGTGCCGAGTTAGCCCCGCGGATGCCATCTCTCGCTCCCCCTCCCTCTCTGGCGCGGGGGGCGAGCTGCGCTGTGTCGCGCCTCAGAGCATGGCAGGTTATAAATGAACCAACCGCTGATTAGAGATCAGTAGAGCTGAATCAGCCCTCGTTTGCATACAGCAATATCCCTCACCCGCTGCCGCTAAATCACCTTGCCCTGTCGTCCAGCGGCAGTGAAGAACCACCTGGAGCCAGGAGAAAATGGGCACCCGGGTGCCAACCGCAGGAGACCCATGGCAATGCTAGCTGCTCAGTGCTTGGATAATGACTTTTTGTGGTGATACAGTATTTCTCTGTATCTATTATGCATAAATATGGATCGGGCTGCGTACCAAATAGATATCCCTTCATGCCCAAGCTCAAGAGAGAATATTGAGTGTGCAGGTTTTGGGGCGTGGAAGGACGGGGGGGGGGGGGTGGGGGGGGGGGGGGGGCGGGGGAAGAGAGAAAGAGAGAGGGAAGGGTCTTTGCCAAAGTTGACAACTCAACACAACCAAAAGTTCTAATTACTTGGCTCTGGGAAAATTGTGTTTTGCCCAGCTTTGCACTCTCTCCGTCTCTGTCTCCATTTCCGTCTTTCTCTGCCCCATGGATCCCCAACCCCTCCCTTTCCCCCCCTAAAAAAAAAGAAGATCAAATTAAATGGAGAAGTGTAATTTTAATTCGGTTATTTTCTTGATGAATGACTGCTAGTCTGGGACACCCCGCTTTGCCAAGCGAGGCTCCTCTCAGGCCTGAGTGATTGTTTTTTTACTGGGTGGGAAGGGAGTTGGAGGGGAAGAGAGAGGGAAGGCAGGAAAGAAAGGAGTAGGGAAGGAGGGAGGCAGAAAAGGGGGCTTGGGGAATGATTGGAAAGGCAGGCTTCTCGTTCGGACTGGGCGGACCAAACATGGAGAGAGAGAGGGAAGACGGAGATTTCCAGGATGCCGTTGGAGACAAGGGAGCGAGAGTAGTTGAAGGCATGTCGTCATTACAGACTAATCCAGCCCTGCACTGCAGACTGGAAGAGGGTGGAAGAGATCTACTGATAGCACTTAGCGACGCCATTCCGTTAAACCCCGCCTTCTCCTGATGGGAGCCGTCACTCACCACGGATGCAACACCTGGGAGTGGAGATCAGAAGAGGGGGAGGGGGCGTGGCCGGGATCAATTGAAGAACGCTTACTCACTCAAAAACTTGGGAGATAAGACACGGACAAACAGATACGTGCTCACACTCACGGGTTGCTTCTACAGGAACCCGCTACTCAGGGAAAACAGACAAATGGAGAGAGAGTAGAAGAAGACAGCTAGAGAATGGGTGGGGGGCGGGGGGTGGCAGTGTGTATGGGGGCGGGGTGGGTGAATGAAAGGTAGAGGCAGGGAGAAGGAGAAAGGGAGGGGGGGGGTTGCTTGAGAGAGAGATTGGACGTCTATTTGAGGAGGATCCATGTGCGGCTAGGTTGGTATTTCACTGGTAATGATTGCGAGTAAACGGTTACATCAGGCTTCCATTTGGACTTTATTTAGCCCCAATCTCCATTCTGTCTATTCTATCCCTGCGCCGAGACGAGGTCCTAACCGAAAACATCCTTCAAGCCTGCGCCAGGAGTGGGCCGCCAGCGCCTCGCAGCCAACGCTGAATAATAATGGAATACTAAATTACCCTGACAAGGGAATAGAATATTTATCTGGAATTCTCGTTTTTCCAAAAGCGCAGGCTGCATTCATCTTTCAAGCGGCGAGGCCTCGACTTCTGAGAACGACCAGGGCCATTTCCCCATTCAATTCTCTTTTCCCCCGCGGGGGAAGACCTGCCCCTTATATAAATATTTGTATTAGTATTATGGTCTGTCTACATTAATGATGATGATAAAGTAGAGTATGTAGGAGTTCATATTTCAAAGTGGGTACGAAATAGCTGTAATGGTTTTGCCTGACTTTTTTGTTGCTTTTTCCCCCCCCCTTTCCTTCTCTGCCTAATTCTGTTTCCGCATGTTTGTCCTAATTCCGACTGGCATGAATGTCATGAAAGATGCTGTTGCCAAAATGAAACGATTAAACTAACGCGAAACTTTAACAATAAAAAGAGCCCTTAAACAATTTAATTAATAAAGCAACCGCTGAATTGGCAAGACTAATAGGGTTTGTCTACATCTGTTCTCTAATTGTGCCATGAAAGCAACTTATTTCCTGCTGTTGTGCATTTAGGGCGATTCAACTGAAAGGTAAGGTTGGTCTTTGTCACTGGGTTCTGTGAAGAAATCCTCTGTTAATTTGGGAGACTGAACAAAATTGCATGAGGATCAGTAATAAGTCCAGGCCTTTTTTGCTGTACAAAGAAGACCACTGGAACTCAAGATTAATCTCTTGATATTTGAGAGAATTACAGTGAAATATTTCGAGGGCACATCGATGGTTGAAGTTGCTCCATGCTTTTTTATTAAAACCAATAGAAGGAGGATCTTGGCCTACATGGGCTTTTTAAAACTCAAGATGTCAGTGCTGAATGGGATTTCAACATGTAAGACAAATAATTCAACTCTTGTGAATGTGACACTTGACCACCTCATACTATCTTCTCGTCTCGGAGGTTCTCTCTTTCGTTACAAATCTTTAACCATTGTGTGTGCTCGTGTGCGTGTGTGTTCCATCCTACAGTCTATAGACCCAGGCCAGCAGTTCACATGGGAACACTCCAACCTAGAAGTGAACAAGCCCAAAAATCGCTACGCCAACGTCATAGCCTACGATCACTCCCGTGTCATCCTCGCACCCATCGAAGGTAAGAACACTTGACCGGGTTAAAGGGACAACAAATGCCTTGTATACCAGTTTGTTTTCGGTTCATTTGATATGCTGACACAAAACAGGATTTGGATTTCGCAACGAGAATAGTTTGAGCCTTTTCAAAATCTCGAGGAGAGACGTCAGAGGAAATCACTCTTCAACACTGACATTTCTCTGACATTGCATTGCCAGAAGAACTCTTCACCTCGCAGCCCTGCCAAACTTTCATTCAGGGTTCGTCATTTATTCATTCCGACTTGATTTTGACGTCTCGCAATGGTCCCAATTTGAGACTCGCGACAACGTGCATAACAAACTCGTTCCCTGAAACAAAGTGTCCATAAATACATAAATTAATCAAGTCTGAAATTTCCATTTTACAGTGCAGTGATTTTGCCATTAGTCGCAGCAGTTGAACAATTCATGCACGCAGGCGTCCTCTGTTCACTTAGCTATGACTAAAGCTAAAACGCCACAATCTCATTGTGCTACGTGGAATTCTTTTTAATGACGTCCCCCCCTCCCGCCCCCCAGCCCCTCTCTCGTTCATTGTTGCATCGGTGCTCTTAAATTAGCCCAGCCGAGTGTTTCATTGTTTGTCGCTTGAGTGAGAAAACGTCAGTCAAGGAACGTGACTCTTGAACGTAGCAGGAACCTTCGCGGGCTGCCTAACCGTTGTCTCTTTAGCGGCAATGCGACTGAAAGGTTTTGAAGTCGGGTACGGACGATTTCCGGGGTACGGCCACTGTCGGACGGGAGAAATATAGCCACGCCCCATGATTGTGTCCGGTCCAAATGATGAACCCAGCTTAATGGATGAGCTATACAGGGCTCCTAATCAGGTCTCACGAACAGACAAAAAAAAAAACCCATTGAGTTTTACGATTTCTATAGCGTCTCTGACAAAAGAAGCAGGACAGCGTCTCGATAAAGACGTGCGGCCGGGACAAAACTGTCGCCCAGATACACCGGCTCACTCTCCCCTCCCCGAGTCCCACGCAGTGAGCAGACAGGAAGGGCCACTTTTAGGGAGATTTAGTGAGGCCTGCATGTAACAAGCCAAGGTGTCGGCAGAGAAGGATGGCTGGGAGAGGGTGGGTGGGGAGAGTTCTGGAAGCCATCGGGTGATTTACGTCCAGGCCCAATGCGCCTCCATCTCACTGCGCTCAGCGCTAAATCAGGCCTGCGCCGCAGCATCCCCGAGGTGCCCAAAGCATAACTAAGGCGAGAGAAGAGGAGGGACAAGATGGATGGAAACGATTAAGAGCAGTGGAGAAGTCCAAAAGGAAAGGCAAGGCAGGAGACATGTCGGAAAGAGAGGCAGAGAGACACAAGGGCGGCCTGAACATGTTTAAACGGTGTTTGCTTCCAATAGAGTAGATTTAGAAGCAAATACAGTATGTTATATTGCCATTCTGAGTGACACGTTTTATCATTCTATTCAGACAGTGTCAAATGTTCCTCAGGCTTACCAAGTTCTGTCATGCTTCCTGTGATCTTGATTCACACCTTAAAGCAGTCCTTCCACAGTGCTCATCCCACTTTGTGACCCACCAAGGGCAAGCACTTTGCCCTTGAGTAGCAAACGTGCATCAACTCTGGGGAAAAAAATGTTCATTCCCACCTTGAAATACCACACTGGCATGTATCCAAGTGTGGTCCTCACAGCGAGAGTTCCTAAACCCACTCTCTTTTTTGGCGACTCCCAGGAATCACCGGCAGCGACTACATCAACGCCAACTACATTGACGGCTACCGCAAGCAGAACGCCTACATTGCCACACAAGGGCCCCTGCCCGAGACCTTCGGAGACTTTTGGAGGATGGTGTGGGAGCAGCGGGCGGCCACCGTAGTCATGATGACCAGGCTGGAAGAGAAGTCGCGAGTGAGTTCCCCCCTTCCCAAACACACATACACACAAATGGTGCACCACAGGGCTGTATGCTCAGCCCCACTTATGTTTGGATAAGAATTGTTTTTTTATGGGTTTTTTTTGAGCTGTCTGAAATATCCAGAACTGTTCAGAAACCCAGACCTCTAAGCCAGCGTTCCTCAACACCTGGATCCTTGTTTTCCTGGCCCAGGTGTCCAAACTCATCTTTTTCCACCCGCTTCGATGTCAGCCTTTTTTTGTATCATTCGTTTACCTATCCCTTCGCAAATGCGCGTTCCGCCCCTGTCACATGCAATCAGGGTCGTCAGGGGCCGGCGCCACTGACTAGGAGCGCAAGGAGACTGCTAGAGCGACGCGTTTCCTTCACTCACTGTCACATCGCATCAGTGCCTCAGGGTGCCGGACGCGTCACGCCCTCCAGTGAATGAATCTTTATTAAGTTGGATGGAGGGTGAGGGTTATGCTGGAGGGGGCGGAAGGGGGGTCTTGACACAGACAGCTGTAACTTGGCTAGAGGGGGGAAACATTTACCCTTTTTCGGTCTACTGGTTGTTATTGCTGAGGGGATGTGGAAGGCGGGCAGAGAGGGGAGTCAGGGAAGGCGAAGTTATTGCAGGTAGGGCCCACAGGGCAGGAATCAACACTTTTATTGTGCGCTCTGTCTGTGGACAATTCCTGAGCCGCGTTGAGAAATAACGAATAAAAATCGACTATAAATAATTCATTACATATAATAATCTATACCTAACCTTTAACTTGTAGGTGTTATATATCATCTGAATAAAGTGCACATTGTGTTTATTTGAGGGCTGGGTCTTGCTCTCGTCCAATGTAGCATGTATATAGTATATATGCTTGTATGTGTGTGAGGCTGTTTTTGTTGACTTGTGTTGGCCTTGTCCCCGCAGATTAAGTGTGACCAATACTGGCCCAGTCGAGGAACGGAAACCTATGGCATGACCCAAGTTACCCTGCTGGACACCATAGAGCTGGCCACGTTCTGTGTCCGCACTTTCTCCCTGCACAAGGTACTAGTCACCACAGACACACACTCACAAGCATGCACACGCACCGACGCACACGTAAACCCACACCCTTCCTCCTCATCCTGGAGAGCAGTCGCAAAATCGCTCGCATCCTCTCCCAGCCACCCACCCGTTCCTATATTTGTTTGGAGACGCGCTAGTGTATCTCCTGCCTTAAAGGAATTGTTCACCCCCAAACAATAGTCCTGTCTTGATTTTCCACTCGTCTGGACGCCTGCCTTCAGGCTGAGGTTGAAGCCTTGCGTGGGGGCAGGGAGGAACCCGGATGAACAAGAGCTACAGGCTGAGCAGGCTGTGGACTGTGTGTAATGTGCTTGTTGTATGCGGAGCCTCGTCTTGTTGGGCCCCTGGGGACGAGGCCCCCGAGGAAGCTGTCTCTCTTTCTGGCGGCTCCTCCTGTGTGCAGCAGACAATAACTCACAAACGGCTCCGTCTCTCTCTTTCGCGCTCCCTCCCTACTTCTCGCTCTTCATCTCGCCCTCTCTCCCTCTCTCTTGTCATCTCGCTGTCTGAGGGAGGCAATCAAAACCAGAAGTACTTTTCCCCCCTCTGCCAACAGGCAAATAAACTGAGGGTGGTAGCGAGCAGGTGAAGGTGGAGGAGAGAGCATGTTTACCTACAGGCGCTGTTGCAGCTATCTTTCTCTCTCCTGTTTTTCCTCCTTCCTCTCTCTGTCCCCATCGCTTTCTCTCCGTTTCTTTCTCTCGCTCTCAGAATCACAATAGTTTGTTGGTTTATTCCTGCTGTCTGCTGCGAACCTGTTCTCGTTTGCCATCCATCATCTTTTAATGTGCGTCTGCCAAAGAGAAGCACTTAGCTAAGCGAGTGAAAGGAAAGTTTACCCGTGTAATTGGCAACCTTCCTTTCTCCCCCATACGCACCAAGCCCATGGTCGTTTTTTGGCGGTCAAGTAAACATTTAAGTAAAGTGGGATACACGAAGAGACATGGATGAGTTCCAAGGGTCAGGCGTTTCCACCCGCAAGCTTTTTAAACAGATAAAACTGAGTTAAGTGCATCCTCTTAGATCCTGTGGCGCTGTTTTGCTACAGTTAAATGGGATCTGGTGAAGGCTAAAGCCAGGTTTCCTGCTCAGCCGGATATCCAGTGTGTCAAGGCCTGGGATTCTCTTCTCATTTTCCCGTGCACACGTGCCATCCTTCTCTCATCTCCATCACTCGGTCTTTCCCTCTCTCTCTCCCTCTCTCTTTCTCTGAATTTGTTCTCCTTTCGCCACGCTTCTTTTTCCCTCTCTCCCTCATGACTTTTTGTCTTCCTAAACTATCTCTGCTGTCTGTTATCTCTGTTTATTATACTTCTTCGCATCCTGCTGTTCTGAAGTTGGAACACGGAAAGATTATGTTGGCTTTGTGCAAACTGTTTCGTTCACAGCAGACCCCCCGCACCGCTCCTACATCCGTCGCACGCGCGCGCGCACACGTGTACAAACAACCCCAAGACAAATCCGTACGTCTGTGATTCGGCAGTGACACCAAACCCAAGTGCAGAATTCTTTTTTGAAAAAGAACCATCCAGGCGCTTTTTCTCCCACAGCAAATGTGCTTCCACTGTGGTACACAAAGCCAGATGATGGCCCCACCAAAAAAAAATAAAAAAATAAACGGGATCGGGAGGAGAGAAAAAAAGTAGGTCAGTTTGCTTTTAATTACCGCGCTTAGTTATTCATTTATTCAGCAGAAACGCTGTCAGGAAAGCAAAAACTCTGCATTGAAATGCAAAAAGCTCCTTTAAGGAGCTTCCTGGAAGAATAGAACTGTAGAGGGCAGGCAGATGTGAAGGCTGTTCTTTTTTGCCGTGAGGGCGCCATGCAAAGCGCCCGTCCTCCTTTGAAGAGCTGGCGACGTGCACCGGCTGTCCTCGGCGCCACTTAGAGTAAGCATCTTGTAACCCTGGGCGCCATTTGAGGAGGAGGAAATGCTTACGTCGTGGTTGCGGTCCGGTGTGTCCCTTGAACTGTGGGAGGTTAGTTGTGCGAGATGGTGGTCAGCGTGTGGTCAGAAGGTCGCCGCTTATCGCTGCATAAAGTGTGAGCACCCCTCACACACACACACAAGCTCCGTGGAGGAATAGCGTTCCTTCTCTCCTCCTCCGTAACACTACACACACACACCCACAAACATTCAACGTTCACCACATCTAATAACCCCTTCCCGCCCACCCTCTCCTCTCCAGAACGGCTCCAGCGAGAAGCGCGAAGTGCGCCAGTTCCAGTTCACGGCCTGGCCCGATCACGGGGTGCCCGAGTATCCCACCCCCTTCCTGGCCTTCCTGCGCAGGGTCAAGACCTGCAACCCACCGGACGCCGGACCCATCATCGCCCACTGCAGGTATGGATGCAAGCGGACTCTCACGGTGTCGTCCACCTAGTGTGCTTCTCTAGGACTGCTATCGTAACACCTGGTTTCCTGTCCTAGATTCTAGCTTGGGTCTAGATTTAGACGGTATAGGTGCAAGGATTCCTACAGTATTGGTTAAGGCATTCTGAAGATTATATCCTAGTGTGCTGTTAGGGTTAGTGTCTTATATTTAGGTCAGTGCCTAGTTCGTCGATTGATAAAGTGAGCCAATGCCAATGTTACAAATTGGTTTAACGCATGTGTTTCATAATCACAAAACACCCTGTCATGTCATTTCGACACTCTACTCTGTCCCTCAACAACGCAACGTTATGTAACGAATGGCAGGAACTTGCATGTGTCTGCTGTACAGTAGGATGAACACAATATACTGCCAGATGTCAAAATATACTGCGGAGTCCCATTGAGCCAAATGCTGCCGTTAAATCATCCATCTCCGATCCTGCTTGATTCATGGACGAGATGAACCTGCGCGCCGTACTTCATGGACTTGACCTATTCAGCAGATAATCTGACGGCAAGAAAATATGTTGCCACTCTGCAGTCTTCCAAGTCACAGAGGCAACTGCAGATATTCATCAGGCTCACCTCCAGAAGTCACGTGATTATATATATATACAGGGTGCATGTTTATGGATGGAACCAGATTTAATGGGATCTCATGTACAGTTTCCTGGCCTAAATTCAGTTTTGCGCTCAATGAAAAAAATGACTTTCCTCTCCAGCAATCATTTGTCTGGCAAGTAGGCTGACTCACCCCACAATGCAACACACCAGGGGTCCTGTGTTTGCGTGTGTGTGTTTATGGTTCATTGCATAAATCTAGTTGGGCAGTGCTGGTGGACTAGAGTGGAGTGGCACATAAAGTGAAGGTCACATTTCTTCAGTGTGTTAACAGTAGACTGCAGGGCTCTGAGTCACACACACACATACAGGCACACACAGTCATCATTTCTTTTCTTTCCTATTGACCATCTTGGTCTCTTTGCCATCTATATCCTCCTCTTCTCTTCTGATTTTCTGGGTGTTTTCCCACACCAATATTTCACTCCAACTCTTCACCCCTTGACCCCCCCACCTCTTCTCAACCATTCACCCTTTCATCTGACCATCCTCCCCGTTCACCCCCCCCCATCCTCCCCTGTTCACACCCATCAACCTGATCTCTTCACCTCCCCACTCTCACCTCATCTTCACGGGAGAAACCCCTCTCGCCACACACAAGCAAGCGCGTGACCCCGGGCCAAATCCAGGGTCCAAAAGCGCTCCGCAACCGAACGTTGACCGAACGGCAAGAGAAATTAACGAATCCCCCTCCCCCCCCCCCAGCGCGGGCGTGGGCCGCACGGGCTGCTTCATCGTGATCGACGCCATGCTGGAGCGCATCAAGCACGAGAAGACGGCCGACATCTACGGCCATGTGACGCTGATGCGTGCCCAGCGCAACTACATGGTGCAGACAGAGGACCAGTACAGCTTCATCCACGATGCCCTGCTGGAGGCTGTGGCCTGCGGCAACACGGAGGTGGCTGCCCGGAGTCTGTACTCCTACATCCAGAAGTTGGCCCAGGTGGAGAACGGGGAGCACGTCACCGGCATGGAGCTGGAGTTCAAGGTGAGTGGTCATCTGGGGGGGTGGAGGGAGGAAATTAGGGGATGTGTTTGCGGGCGGATGGATGGATGGATGGATAGATGGGGGACGCAAGAATGGAGGATGTGTCCGTGATGGACGGGTGGGAAAGCGAACACAGGGTTGGAGACACAAAATGGTGGATGGCTTTTCGGGAGGAGAGGAAGGAGGAAGTGGATTTTGAGAAGGACCAGTAAGGAATGTTTTCTTTTGGTGCTGACCAGAAGGGAAGTTAGACAAGGAGAAGAAAGTAAAAAGGCAGAGGAAATCGGCTTAGGAAGAAATGGTGTGAGGAAAGTGAGTGTAGGTTAACACTCAGAACACCAGATGATATAGGTTGAGTCAACGAGATGGCGAGATTCTCTCCTGAACTTGCATAAAATAATAACCAACGTTAGTATATGGAGGATTGCGTGTGATGAATCTCGAAATAAAAACGCCTTATGAAAGCTTAGCGCAGACCGCCATGGAAAACAGTTTAACATTTATGATCACTTTCAGCCTGAGGTACGGAGATAGCCGCGAAACAAATGAAAGCGCCTGTGTTTATATTACAGGTATTTGTCATTTCATGAGTCTTGTCCAAGTGCTAGAGCACGAGATGGAACAGAAAGCAATTAGGTTTGTGTCCACTTAAGCTTTGACTTCAATTACCTAATCACTTTGACTCAGAACACCGGAATTGTGATTGTCATGCAAAAAGCTGGAAATGGAACGAGTTAGGCTACTCTGCACTCGCGGTTATTGTGTATTCATTTTGGTGGATTTAAAATAATATGCTTAAGGTCGGGTTTGCCATTACCGACTTCAAATCGAAGGATCGTCTCCGACAGCAGAGTGGGATTTTGTTGGAACGCCACGGAGCAGTCGTGTCTAGCTGTCTAACAGTTCAGGCTAAAAGCCAAGCTGGGGGTCTGTTTGCACTAAGACGAAGCAATCCAAAAACGTTCCTTTTCCCCGCATAGAGGAACACCCAACCTTGAATTACGCCGTTCTATCTCAGCAACGAATCGTTTGTGAAAGCCCGTCGCTGTTTTATCAACGCACGCCGTGTGGAAATCGTAATGACTGTCGTCTTCCCGGCAGCTGACGTTTTGCCACGGTAAACAATGATAGAATCGCAGAATCGAACGCCATCCGAAAGAGCGATAGTGGGTGGGCAAGTGTGGGGGGAGGGGGGCGCACAGGGGAAGTTGTGTGGAATTAAAGTCGGACACTGTGGCCAGAATTCGTGCAAACTCATGGGAGAAGCAATTAATAGTTGATGATGACAAATGGGGAGTGCGCTGGAGGGCAGGCTGGACCCCCTCCCCTCTTACCTCACCCACCCCCTCCCCACGTTCCCTAATGAACAAAGGGATGACTGTATGTTCGTGCGAGGGCCAGCCCCCGGTGGTGAGGTAGTTACTGTGCACCGACCAGCGCTCTGGGGAACCGGGGACCGGGTAACAGTCGGTCAGGGCAAGAATCGGTCAGGTGTGAAACGCTCTCCGACAGTCTGGCTGGAGATCCTCCCCTGGGGGGTGGGGGGGGTGGCAGAGGTAAAGGAGGGCTGGAGGGGAAGTGGGGAACCGCACTGAATGCTTGTTTCCTGGACTTCCTTACGCACTGGGCTTTCAGTCCACTTGCACCAGGAGGGGGGCTCGCTAACGTGTTGCAAGGCATCCACACGGAAACCATTTGAAGGTGCACGCGTGGACAGGGAGAAGCGAATGTTTGACAGAAACGCATCACACACCTTGTGTAGGACGGCTTTTGGCGACGTGAGGTTTTCCGAGGTGTATTTTTTGCTCCCGGTGGGCGACGACAGGAGGGGTTGCCAGGTTGGCCGTCTTTCCTCTGAGCCCTCCCGCGTTCGCAAGCGTCGCTCGCAGGGGCCTCTTTAGCGCTGCCAAAGCTGTCTCATGGCCTTTCAGGTGCCGCTGTGAAAGGGCGATCAAAGGGAGGACGGGATGGAGGGAGGAGGGGGAGGAGGAGAGGCTCGGCCCTGCTCCAGGTAGAGACCGCCAAGCCGGGCTTGTGCTTTCTGCCGCAAGCTGGGCTTTTCTGGAACTTTCTGGAGGGAATGAGAGACAGAGGTATGACAAACTGAGGACCTGGGAGAGAGAGACAGAGAGACAGAGTGCAAGAGAGAGAGATAAAGAACAGGAGGCAGACGTATAGATTACTAATGGCCGACATCAAGGTCATATGAATGAATGGGAAGGGTTGGATGCTGTAGGACACACAGGCAGACGCGCTCTCTCTGTCCGTTTCTATCTCGGACTCTTTCTGCGTCTCTCCCCTTCTCTCCCTCTGGCTGCATCAAGGGAAACGACACAGTAATACGGGCTGACCTACAAACACCCACTGTGGACCTCTGACGTTCATTTGACAATACAGAACCGCATTTTGGTCTCCGTTGTGTGTCTGTGTGTTTTGTGAGTGTGTGTGTGTTCACACCTGCCCATGCCAGACTTCCATTACCAAGGTAAAAGTGACCCACTTTCTCCTGAGAGATTCTTGGGCAGGACGCTAGTTTGCTTATGTCCTCATCCTACCCTGTACGCCACACAACTCGCTCTAAATGCAGCAAAGGGTTAGACTCTTGATTGCTTCTTGATAAACATTTTAATAAAAATAAAAAAACATCTTGCCATCTTAAGGTGCTCCCCCCATCATCAATATTGTCCGCCACAGAGATGAGATTAGCACACTTTATTACTTTCTCTTATTAATATCCATCTCTCCCCCCACCGCCCATCTCTCTTTACCTCCACCCCTTCCGCCTCAACCCTGTCTGCTCTCTGTCTGCGTACTCTCCCCCACCCCGCTGCTCTCGTTCCATCCCTACCTCCTCCACCTCATCGTCCATCTACTTCCCCCTCTCCTCCCTCCCTTCGGTCCCTCACCCCTACCTCCACCTCATCCACCCTCCACCTCCCCCACACCCACCCCCTCCCCTTTCTCTCTCCCTCCTGTCCCTCGCCCCTCCCTTTCTGTCCTCCTCCCCCTTCCGTCCCACAGCGCCTGGCTAACTCGAAGGCCCACACGTCCAGGTTCATCAGCGCCAACTTGCCCTGCAACAAGTTCAAGAACCGCCTGGTCAACATCATGCCCTACGAGACCACCCGCGTCTGCCTCCAGCCAATCAGAGGCCTGGAGGGCTCCGACTACATCAACGCCAGCTTCATCGACGGAATACTAAGGGTGCCCGCTACAGGGTTTGTGTGTGTGTGTATCTTTGTGAGTTACTGCCCCGCGCATCACTTTGTGTGTGCGTTCCTGCCAACGTGTGGATGAGGCCAACGGATGGAGGGGCGGCTGAGAGCTGAGTGTGTGCGCTGCTAATCACTCAGGGTGTGCACATGAACGTGCGCATGCATGGAGGGATAGTTTGTGTCTCTGCGTAAACATCCAGTATCTAGTAACAGGCGTCATAAGAGAGTGGATGCCATGGGAAGTTAGTTGTGTATTTTCATGTGTGAGATGCTGTAGCTTACGCTAACTGCTCTGACGTAGTCGCAGAACTGTGTGATACGTCGTTATCGTGTGCGTGTTCCGTGGTGTGTGTGGATTCTTGCTCTGTGTGTGTGTGTGTTGAAAGAGAGAGAGAGCGTGAAGAGAAGAGAGAGAGATCTTGACAGCAGCTCGGAACCGCAGAGAGAGAAAGCCGTACGACATCACAAGACTCGAAATTGATATGTGGACGATGCCTTTTGGCGTGACGAGAGGAGCGGGGAGTGTGGGCAAAAAAAACAGAGAAAGCAAGAATTTGGCACAGGAGAGCGTACACGAGAGCTTGCTGAGACCCGAGAGAGACGAGAGAAGTCGACGGCCGAGAGAGAAGGGATGAAGCCGAGGAATGACAGCATGGAGAGAGAGCAAAGAGAGAGACCTGAGTCGACTACAGAGAGAGGGGAGAGATTTTAGCGTACTGCGCAGGGGAGAGAGAGAGAGGTGGTTGATGTCAGGTTACTGTGCTTATGCAGCCTCTCAACCATCCATCAAAACAAACCGAGACAGACTTTACCATGTTTTGATTAAAACTTTGATTAAATAGCTGACTCACCAAGCTGCGTCTGACCTGAATACTGTGTGTATGTGTGTGCGCGTGTTCGCACGTCTCCAGGCAACAAAAAGCCTACATCGCCACGCAGGGCCCGTTGGCAGAGACCACAGAGGACTTCTGGAGGATGCTGTGGGAGAACAACTCCACCATCGTGGTCATGTTGACCAAGCTCAGAGAGATGGGCAGGGTGAGACCACGCGCAGACGCCATACGCAGACGCCACACCCAGACGCCAGGCACAGACGCCACGCCAGACACCATCCGCAGACACCGCACTCAGACATGCTGCCTGCCTGCTTTAGTACCGTTTCAGAAGCTTTGTTGCCAACGAGCCTTCCTGAAGGGAAATGCCCTTAAGAGCTCAGTAATCTCTACTCAACCTACTACTGTCTCTTTCTCACACACCTTTTTGTCTCCTCCCTCTGTGTATATATGTGTGTGTGCATGTGTGTGTATGTGTGTGCGTGCGTACAGGAGAAGTGTCACCAGTACTGGCCAGCAGAGCGTTCGGCCCGTTACCAGTACTTTGTGGTGGACCCCATGGCCGAGTACAACATGCCCCAATACATCCTGCGAGAGTTCAAAGTTACAGACGCCAGAGTAAGTCATGCCTGCGTGTGTGTGTGTTTGTGTGCGTGCGTGCGTGCACCAGTTCAAGTGAGTTTATTGTCACCTTAACTGACACCCAAGTATACGCAGAACAATTCAAGTCTATCTTCTATATAATCACCTCTATGCCTTCATAGACCGCTGACAAATAGTCCTCACTTTCTGCTCCCACAAAAATATTCCTACGAGTCTTCGAATGTTTAAGGGGGATTTTCATCCTAGCATTGCCATTGAAATCTACTGTCTGATTAGTACACTACTGATAATGGTAATCACAGCCCAATCTCTGTCTTACACCGGCAGACATAATGAATAATTGTTTTAACAGCATGGCAGCTAGTTAAGAGACATTCAGTTGGGCCTTAAAAGCCCACATGGCCCCAGCCCCAGCCCTCAGCCCCTTCCTTCTCCCTGTGGGGAGATTAGACATAACTGCTACTTAAGCTGGTACTTCATCACCGCACACACACTTTCGCGAAGCCCTCTCACGCATACACAAAGAGCGCGCGCACGCACGTTCTCGCACCCGCACGCTTTTTTCCTTTTGCCCACAAACGCGCGCCTACCCGCGCTCACCCACACACATTCTCTCTCTCTCACACACACACATACACACACACAACACACACCACGCAGCAAGAACAGCCTGGGAAAGGTGAGGACCCAGGGAGCCAGTTTTGCTGCGTTGGTCCCGGCTGTCTTAATTGTGATTGAATCATCAAAGCTTCCCCACTCCAGTAATCAGGCCAGGCTGCACGCCTAAGCTCTCCCCTAGAAATGAAAAGGACCTCTAATCAGAGACGAATGTAAGAAGGGAGGGAGGGAGAGAGGACAGCAGAGAAGAGGGGTGAGGAGGAAGGAGAGGTGGAAGGAGGGGAGAGGGGAGGATAGGAGGGAGGAGGGGTGGGGATAGGGGAGAGGAGAGGGAACGTCCAACTAGAGTAGGGTGGGTGGGAGTGAGTACTGAGTGTGGAGAGCGACCGGCGTTGGTGGTTGGTGTGTGTCAGTTCGCGTGCTCATACCTCTGTGTGTGTGAGTGGAAAGTGTGTGTGTGTGTGTGCAGTCACGGATACTCCCTGCCTCTGCTCTCTTGCCTAGCGAGGCTGTCACGTATTTAATCACACAATTTGCTACAGTGCGCAAGCCCCTCAGGTTGTGTGTAAAAATTTTCTCTTTTCATTTTTCCACACGCCTCGTTCATTGTGTTGTTGTTTGCCTCCCTTTCATTTTTAATCCTTTCGCGGAGAGGCGAAATGTTTTCAAATTAGGTTAAGGAGAAGAAGAGGGGGGAAAAAACAAAGGGAGGAAAGAAAGGGAAGTGTCGGTAAGTCGTGAAGCTGGTAAACGAAGTACATTCGCTGGCTTGTCATACAAAGGACACTGAGCACAGCAGGAGTGACATAACAAGGGCCTGTGCCTCCGAATCAACGGGAACGCTCTCCCTCTTTGAGATCCGCCAAGACTCGGAGGAAACTTTGCCTCCGCCTAGTCTTTTCTCCTTTCAAAGGCAGCAACAACACAAAACCCAAGGTTAAAAATAGAAGCGCATCTTCACAGCACCACATTTTCCAACTGGCTCTCGGTGTGGGTGTCCCACACGATTCACCTAAAACCCTTCCTCTATGCTTTTCTCTCCCTCTCGCCCGCTCGCCCGCTCGCCCGCCCGCCTGGCCCTGTGGCCCCCGCGAGGGTCGCGCGGCCGTTTTGGGGCCTCCTCAGTCGCTCCTCTCATCCGTCAGGTCCCCCATCGATCAGGAGGGCAGGATTATCCCGTTTAACACGATGTCTAGACAACTCCGCTTGTCACGGCCAATGCACTATTGATTTCGCTTTACCGCGACTTCACTCCACTCCAAAAACATTGGGAGGAAGGGAAAAAAAACGAGGGGGAGAAAAAAGACAGAGTGAGGGATGAAGGGGAAAAGGACACATTGTCAGATGGACCTGCCCGACAAAGGAGCGCGCGGCATCGCGCACGCGTTTTTGTCACCAGCCTGTTGTTATTGAGCGCTTGGACAGAGATAGGGATTGTGCAGGGAGCAAGTGAGCAGACCTGTGGAATCGTTGAGCTCGCGTCGCTGATTTCACACACAGACTCTCTCTCTCACACACACACACACACACATACACACACACCACTTTGTGATGGACAAAGAGGCAGCCTATGAGCCAGATGTAACTTGTTTTTCATTTCCTTTCTCTCCTCCTCTCTCATGGTCCTTTGCCTCTTCTTTCTGACCTGATATTCCTTCTCTTTCTGACCTGATATTCCTCCTCTTTCTGTTCTTCTTACCCTTCTGTCTTCCTCTCTCTACCTCTCCGTCTCTCTCCCCATGTCTCTCCCTAACTCTCTCTCTTTGTCTTTCCCTCTTTCTCTCCCTATCTCTTCCTCTCTCCCTCTCTAGGATGGGCAGTCCAGGACAGTGAGGCAGTTCCAGTTCACTGATTGGCCAGAGCAAGGCGTGCCCAAATCAGGGGAGGGCTTCATCGACTTCATCGGGCAGGTTCACAAAACCAAGGAGCAGTTTGGACAGGATGGTCCGATCTCTGTCCACTGCAGGTAAACTTCCTGTCCAGCATCCAATGAGACCACACTGATACTTGCTGATCATTATGACCTGTTTTGAAGCTTGCGTTGAACAGATAGAGAGCTGGTTCCACACACCAGTTCACAATGCAGTCGAATTCATTTCAGATCATTCATTTAGATAGCTGAGATGATAGTAGTTACATTCATGTGCGGTGCAAATAAAAGCGAATTCTGTTCCACTTATACACGGTATGTACGTCAAACTGGGCATGCATCGAGGAGTCGACATGGAAATACATGTGTCGGAGCTGGACATGAGTCCCAGCTGAGATGACGCTGCCATCATTCTTACTGGCAGCATCAGACATGGTACACGCTGAGCCACCTTCAGCTTGTTACCACCGCTGAAGCCTGCTATCGCAGTGCCAAGGGCTCGTCTCATTCATTATTGATAACTCGGAGATGCGATGTGGCATTTGCAAAAAAATAAAAATGGCCAGGGGGGGGAGTGGCTTGGGGGTGTTCTTGGTACGGTCCTGTCGATAATTCTCTCTTTTTTTTATAACCCCCCCCCCTCCCCCCCGCGGGGCCGTTTTTATGACTTGGCGTTACAATCCAAGGTAACCTTAATCATTACTTCTGCTCTGCATCTTGTCATATTTCTGCGGCCGGCCGAAATGGCGCCACCCCACCGTATCTTCGCATCCACCCCTTCGCTTCTCCAAGGGCAGCTTAGTGCTTTGGAAAACATGGCGGCTTTCTGCCTTGTTTGGCGGTGGAGTCTTTTGAGGACAAACCCAGGCTAAGTCTTCACCACCACGGCGGCAGCGATACCGTCGCAACGCGCCAACCGGCCACCGTTCAGTCTGCGCCGAGAACGACGCCATCCCAAATGTGGAGGAGGTCGTCGGCCGAAAGAGGCATTTTTTGATTCCGAGTTCCGAATGATTCCGTCCATCCGTGTTTTACTCTGTACCTTTCCAGACAGACTGACATCAGCAGCCTTGACATCTACTCCCCACGGCCCTCGCCATGATGTCACCGGGCATCGGCAATGCACCTTAGGAAGTCGTAGGCCATGTCGGAGAGGCAGGAGCGAGGAGTTATATCCTCCTCAGATGAGAGGCTTTAGCCGACCGAGGCTGGCTGATATAATATCATACAGGGGGAGGCTCAGGGGGATAGAAGCAGGGAACATGTCTGCTTAAAACCACCGCCTTTGAGCAGAAGCTGTAGGGCTTGTTGGAGGACTGCAGTGTTGTAGCCCTTGGCAGCGGCGGCTGGGAAAGCTCATTCCCCGGTGTGATGTGACTGTAATGGTAGTCAGGAGCACGCGGCGTTCTCTGGAGATATTTTGTCATCTTGATGAGAGGGATGGGAGGGGTGTCTCGGGGGGAACTCCGACACGGGTGTCACTTTGGTCTCTATACCTGTCTCTCTATCCACCTGTCTCTCTCTCTCTCTCCATTTCCTCTACTGCTCTTCCTACTCCCTGTCTGTCTGTCTGTCATGCCTTCTTGTGTTTCCCAATCCTTTCAACTTCCCTGAGTCTTCTACCCCACCTCCCCCCACCCCAGTCCACTGTCTCTCCCAGCTCCCATAGAGCTGTGCGGTTTTTTTTTTGTCATTAACGGCCTGATTATCATTAATGGCAGGAGTCTAAATCCTCTCATTGGGGGGGCGACTCCACGCCTGTCAGACTTGGAAGTCCCGTCCATTCTGCCACCAGGGTTTTGACAGACTTCTAAGGGATGTACAGCACCCTGCGATCCACTCCCAGAGAGACGGAGGAGGGCAGGCGGAAATGGGGGAGGTGGGAAGCGGGCAGGGGGGAGTGGGGAGGGCAGAGGGGGGGGGGGGTGCGGGCCACATGGTGCCAAAGGCTCACGTGTAGCGGCACGAGGTGCGACAAATTATCTAAGTCCCCGTCTTCCGAAACGCGCGGCTCGCAACAATAACTGAGCCCTCCCCTTGGACAGAACGCTCGCAGTGCTTATCTAATTTGGTTTCGTTTTTCTTACGTTTTCGTTATTGCCCTCCCAACGACCTCCCCTCGCGCTCTACATTTGCAGCAGTCTGTTCGCCTTCCAATCTATTAAAGATCAGTGTAGGTTTATGTTGGGGGGTGGGGGGGGCGACTGGTGGGTTGGTGGGGGGGAAGGAGGTTGGCTAAATCTGTTGTCACATCAATTATTGTTCCATTGGTGAAGTGGAAGTCGTTTCACACCGGGGGGGGGGGGGCGTGGCCAAACATTGCCAAAGGATCAACGTGTCAGCGGCACCGAGGTGCGGCAAATATTAAGTCCCGTCTTCCGAAACGCGCTCGCGACAATAACGGAGCCCCTCCCCTTGGAAAGAACGCTCGCAGTGCTTTCTATTTGTTTTGTTTTTTTTGTCGTTTTGTTTTGCCTCCCACGACCTCCCCTCCGCTCACTTTGCCAGCGTCTGTTTCCCTTCCATCTATAAATCAGTTATGTATAGGGGGGTGGGGGGGGGCGACTGGTGGGTTGGTGGGGGGGAAGGAGGTTGGCTAAATCTGTTGTCACATCAATTATTGTTCCATTGGTGAAGTGGAAGTCGTTTCACACCAAAGCAGCTTAGAGAGACAGGCCTCAAGTACTTCAGGATCAGAGCTAAGACTTGGCCTATTTCGGGACACGAGTTGCAGGGAGAGTTTTGATCAGGGGGGCTTAATGAGGCGAAATGTTTGCCAGCGCGCGGGCGTGTTTGTCACTTGTCGTCGGATGAGCATGCACGCCTGTTCACCCATGAACGTAAACGACTACCTCTCCCATGATCGCCTCAGAGCTCGGAGTTTCAAATGTGCTTTAATGTCTAGACGTGGCAGATGACTAGAGTCCAAAACAAGTATTTGTTCATTTGTTTATTGTTACAAAAATGCTTTGAAGCGGGGAAAAGAGGATTTGACGCATGACCCTTGGACATGTTTGTCCGTTGTATGTTTGTATGTATGGCGATGTTTCTCTGGCGCAGCTACGATACAGTTGAAAGATGATCCATGTCGAAGAGTCTGACTGTATCCAAGTTTATCTCTATGTGTGTGTGTGTGTGTGCGTATTGCAGTGCGGGCGTTGGTCGGACCGGAGTCTTCATCACTCTCAGTATCGTGCTGGAGAGGATGCGTTACGAGGGCGTGGTGGACATCTTCCAAACCGTCAAGATGCTGCGGACGCAGAGGCCAGCCATGGTGCAGACAGAGGTACTGCAGGGGGGTCCCTCTGGACACCCCAACATCCCCTGCCTCCTACACCCTCCCACCTACCATTACTCACCAGCATTACCTCGGAAACCCTTGTAGAGATAGTAAACTAAAGTACCATCCTGTGGTAATGATGTACTTCAGCGTTGTTAAGTGAGCACTAGCAGCAGTTTCGCAGTCAGCCTGCAAATTGTAACTGGAGATTGCAATGATCCCTCGTAGCTTGGCCAAAGTTTTCAGGTTTGATTTATTTGCCTGTGTTTTGTTTGTTTGTTTTTCTCCCATCCAGGACGAGTATCAGTTCTGCTACCAGGCTGGTCTAGAGTATCTAGGAAGCTTTGATCACTATGCAACGTAAAAAGCCATCTCGCCCCCTCAGAATCCTGCGTTCCCCCACTCGACAGTCTCCTGAGCCATAGAAACTTGTTTCAAATTTGACACCGCCAACAACAACAACAACAAGACTAACCCCAAGAAGTATCCAAGCCAAAAGGAAAGAGAACCTATTGTAGAGCTTTTCGAAGAAACCTGTTTTAAAAAAAAGACAAAAAAAGGCCAACGATTTCAACTGGACCAAGTGGACCTTGGTACCAGTGAGGAAAATGTAAGAATTCCATCAGCTGAACAACTGGCATCCTGGTTGACTGATGGGAACCAAAAAACAGCATCTCAAGCTGTGGGGAAGGAACGATCAAAGTGATGGACTGCTTACCTTACCTCAAGTGTTCAGACATTCAGACATGTAAACATTTTGTGGACATCTATAAAATAAAAAGAAAAAAGAAACGAAAAAAATATATTGACGTACAGTACCAACATCACAAAGATAACCGTCAGTGAATGAAGGAAGAGCGAGAGTGACAAAGCTGAAAATCTAAAGGGACTAAGAGACAGTTATACTTATATGTTGTTTAAATGGTTGCAGTTCCCGCCTTTTCTAAAACGTAATCGTGATAGAGGTGAGAGCCAATGTTCACGGTTCATGGAAATCTGATCCACGTGTTTAAAAACGACTATCCAGAGGAGAGGTTGGGAATGCAGCGATGACCTGTGCAACTCACATGATTGTCCCCATGCATTGCATGAGATGAACAACAAGACAAACAGAGGACTAGGACAGGAAGTTCGACCTAACCCAACAACCGCCCTGTTCGCCACCTAGCTAGCAAACGTCCATAGTGTTAACGCCAAACGAAACCGAACGCTCGCCACCGTTGAAGAGCTAAACGCTAGGGGCTGCGCGGAGTTCAGTGTCCGCTGTTGGCTGATGATCGCGTCTCTAAAGAACAACTGCTGGTAGGGTGGGGTTTTTTAGTTTGTTGTGAAATGCCAATTCAATCACATACCAGATCAGTTTTGAGCATGTGAAAGTGCGTACCGTATTCAGTGCTCTCGAGGACAAAAAGAACTACAACAACATGTTTATATTGTTCCTGGAGGCGTTGCTAGTTAGCTCAGCCACCGTTGACGCTTGGGGGAGAAACCTTTCGCAGCGAGGTGGCGACGTCGACGTACAATTGCTGACATGGGAGACACGACCATATCCCTTGACTTTATACCATCACTCTGCCATTTGGAAGGGGAATATCTGGAAGGCTGTTTGGCCACATCAAGAAAAATGGAGGTAATCACCGAGTGAGGATTGGCAGCAACTTGTGGATAATGGTGGCTGACTGAGCCTTCTGCAAATGTGTACAGCGACCAACACCCATCGTCATCACCTCTGACTTTTTGTCTTACGATTAACTGTACTTTCTTTGTTCGTTTTCCTGTCGAATACCAAACATGCTGCTTAACTCCTGTATGCTGTAAGTGTGACTCTTCGGTACGGGAACTTGAGGACTGAGGATGGCCCTCGACTCGCCGGGGCGGCTCGGAGGCTGGGAAACGCTTCCAGGTGTTTGCTGTTTGTCATCGTCCTCTCTCTTCGGCATCCTCAGCGCTCACCATTTCACCAGACACGCATTCAAGGTTCCGTGAGAGTGGCAAAAAGCCTTGTGGGGCGAGGGGGGGGGGGCTATGGTTCGGGGGAAGAAGGGAAGGCAAAGAATTTGGAGCTCTAGTTTATGTTGTGTGTTGATCAAAACAGAACACTGGTTTTTTTAAACTCCCAATTTCGTTGTGGAATTCCGTGGATGAGGCAGCCGTGGAAAGCGTTGCCAGAGACATAGGAGGGACCCTTACACAAATTATACTTGCACATCAAAAAAAAACTTGAAATGGTTTCTCTCAATGTTCCCAGGGCCAATTTTACACACTCGATATACGTGATCAATTCACTTTCGATCCCCCCCCCTCTCCTCCCCCCTCAACTTTCTTTTTATTCCTCAAGAGGTCAGTGCTTCAGGTGTTCTCCAGAGTATGTTTTTAAGATTTTTGAATAGGTATGCACACTAACAGCGTGATGAAAGGAATTGTGTGTAGTCTTTTCTTATTTCCAAAAAAGCCTTATTGTTATTTGTAACATTATGAAACATTAATGTTGTATTACGATGACTATTGTTATTTTACTTTACATGGCTGACTTCTTATTTTCATTTTTGTTCAGTTTTTTTTTTAACAGAGATATTGTATCACTTTTTTTTATTAGCAGGAAAAAATAAATGCTTACTTGTTCATATTGCGTTAAAAGACATTCTATTTTTTCACTGTAGAAATGTTAAGTATAACGTGTTTGTGTAAGTGTGCATATATATGTCTATATTGCACATTCACACATACATATATTTAAATGGGAAATATAAAGATATATCCACACTGTTAGTATGAATTTTTATGAGTTTTTCCTTTTTTTGGTTCCTTTTTTTGTATCACCCATACATTTTGCTCAGATACGATTGTTTTAATTTCTTTCTCTTTTTTACCATAACCTTAACCTTGGGAAATATTGAGTGTTTCTCTGGAAACAGTGAAGGGATGGGATTGGCCAAGCGCCACTCCTACAATCCTTTTCAAATTCCTACCATTTGGTAGACGTGTGCCGATAAGGAGATGGTGTTTTTAATTGTTGTTCCAATTCCTATTATCATTAACTCGTAGTCATTAGTATTCGTTTTGAGTATTATTTTATAATTAGTAGATTAACATGTCTATAAAGCATAACATTTCAGGCAAATTACTTTGTTACCCATGGTTCCATTCTGAGTTAACCAGATGAAACACTCTGCTCACTTTGACTTTTTATAAACACTTTGATTCCTCTTTTAAAGAGTCCCTTTAGTGTTCTTTTTTTCAATTCACCCTTATTTTTGGCCATAACGTGAAATCATTCATTTGTTATATATCAACTATGATCCAGAATATAATACCTGTAAATAAACAAATATATAGATTATATGTATTTGTATAATTTGACCCTCAAGCTCTCCTACTTCAAATCAGTGGATTTACAAAGAGGAAGTTCTTCTATGTTGACAGGTCCCGGTGTTTGTAGAGCCCTTCTGAACCCTCTGTGGTACTCTCTCTCTCTCTCTCTCTACCTCTCGCTCTCTCTATCTCTCTCTCTCTCTCTCTTGCTCTCTCTCTCTCTCTCTGTCTTGCTCTCTATCTCTCTCACTCTCTCTCTCTCTCTGCTCCCTGATCTGAAGCCCATGTGTTCCCCTCTTCAGTTCTGAGCCATGTTTTTGAGGCCTCCCCTGCTAGCTATCCTTCGTTAACTCCTCCGGCAAAGACACGTCAGTTGACCCGGAAGGAGTCCAAATGGGTGCTGATCCATTTCCTTGCCATGAACAGGCTTCTTCTTTACACGAGTAGAAACTACGCCAACCAGAGGGCTAAAATTTCCCTAAACAAAACGTATGTTCACTCCCCTCTCAACAACTTCTAGGTTTTCCTCGTGAAATGTCAAGATGTAGACTGTGCTCAGTATGCGTCTTTGACACTGGCGACCTACCATAGCAACTGGCCATGTTATGACGTTAAGCCAATAAGAGTCCTGTTGCTTGGCTTCACTGCCCTAAAATATGGCAATGTGATATTCCAGCTCATTGTAGCTTTGTCTAGACCCATCCCATGTTTTTTCATTACCTGTCATGTTTTGTCACGGGATGCAGAATAAATGAGGACTAAACGAGGAGGAGAGGAATAGCCAAAAGACGAGGAGAAAGGAATTACAAAAGCAAAGACTCGCTGTGAATTCGCAATTCTAGCACGTCCTTTGAACAGTGGGAATGTCGAAAATGTTTCGTATGAACCGACTCGTGAAATGAAGACTTTTTGGGGGGACTGGAACTCAAAAGAACGGTTAAAGGCCCGATGCCAAACCCAAGCTCGTGGACATCTTTGGAAGCTTGTTGCAGCGTGTTAAACTCTTTGACTTCATGTAAAGATGCCAGACTTATTTTACAAATTACCAGAATATTTCGCCGAGGGGACAAATGAACAAAGGACAAACTTACAATAAAAGAATAGAACATATACAGCCATCAAAAAGGAACAGAACCCAAACTCTATAGTTTTCTTTGTATGAGGGCCAAGTGCTATCGCTTTCAAACTGTTACTTCAAACTGAAACAATAATTGGTTTAAACCACTGTGTATGTAGATATATTGACTTTGTATTAAAGAAATGTTGTCTGAAAGCCATTGGTCAGTCTAATATTTAGTCAATGTTATGATTCATCACTGCGTTGCAGTGAACAACAATTGTACACTGTATAGCAATTGTTGTTACAGTAATTGTATAGAATCCTATTACGATATGATTATTTAATCCCATCATCCAAATCAGACCCTACCTGAAAGTGTCCTGGCCTACAGTTGCAATTTACCATTTATCTCTATTCTGTCCTAGAGCTTTAATGAACAGGATTCGAATTCAACTTGGGACAGAAAAGTGGACCAGGAAACATGTAGTTTTGAAAAGACTCCAGTGTTGCCCACCTGATCATAACGATCACCTTAACCCCTGGAATCTTTGAAGTGGGGTAACTACAGACAAACAACACATGATTGTCTGTGTGTGCCTTTGCCGCTGTCTTTTGTACATATTGGTTCATGAGCTCAATCACAAACACAACCTTTGTTTCTCGAAGGCCTGCCTAGAACTTAGCAAATACCAGCGTGACAGGTCGATGTCGGGGCGGGGCTGAACTTTCACCTGTTGTCATTTGCTCTCCCATCTGTCAGTCACAAAGGCTTACCACACATCTGCTGTCCCCAAAGCAAATAGGTCAGCACATGGGCATCGGACTCGCTGACATCGGTTGTTAAACCCACATTTAATTGACGCGATGTCTATTATGCAGTGCATAGATCATATGAAAATGTATTAATGCACTCACAAAACGGACCACTGGGCATAATCTTGTGACCGATTGAAACCGAAAAAAAAATCTGCAATGTTATGTGACCTTACACCAGCTGGCTCTGCAGATGCCTGTCCCCATAGCCAACGCGTTGCAAGATGTCACCAGAGAAGGGTCTCTTTTTAGCGTGGAGTGTGGCTCCTTTATGACACTGTCGTTCATGAACAAGACTACTAATTGTGTTTTGACTGACTTGAGAGTTGCTTCTTGGTCCACCCTGTTTTTAATTGTGAGCCGAAAGACTGCGAGGGGCGGTGGGAGGGAGTGCAGCAGTAATTATGCAGTGATTCAAACGCCAGCTCATTAAGACCCGGCTAAGCAAGCGATCAAAGAATCGATGTGACATTGGACCCAAAAGCCAAAGAAATTTGTAATAAATGGCAAAGCAATAAATTGGATTATCCACAGCCCCGTGGCCAAGCTCTCTGTTGCAAATGACAAATCAATCCAATCAAGACTCGTAAAACTAAGAGCCAGAAAAGAGGCTTCGGTGCTTGCCATTTTTTGGAGGTCACTCATTTGTAATTGCCGACTTTGGCGTATGGATTGAAATGTAGGTTATGTCTTCGCATAACATTCAAAGTGCGTTTAAATATTCATGGTATCCCATTAGGTATTCACGACAACCTTTATTGTCTAGATTTAGTGGGTTCGATCGGGAACCAGGCCAGATAGGGTGCTGTAAAGGCTGCTCAAGGGCCCACAGGCATAGAGATTCACCAAGGTACTTGGTGTCAAGATCCCATATCCAGAAAGTACCAAGCCTGAAGCTTGAATATGAGAAAAGCCGTTTTCCGCAAATGTCAACATCTCAGCTCTGGTGTCTGTTGGATTTATTGAAGAGCGAGCGTTCTCGTCGTGGGTGATGGATTGATAACGACATTCTGTAGGTTGCATGGCGGATATAGTCCGAGGACTGTGTGAGGAAAACAGATAGCAGATCATTCTATGCAGTGATGTTGCAGATGTTGTCTGACTGAGGCTTTGGTAATGCACATTAGGATAATAGGAGGATTTCAGTAGTCTGCTTGAATGAGCTAGGCATTTCTAAACATAGAGCCCATTTGTTACATGAACTGTTTACTGTTGTAGATAATCTTGGCAGATGTCCAAAACATAAACAAGGCGTGGTTTCTTTAATGTCTACAGAAACGGACAAGACATATCCCTTTTCCAATATGACGACTCGTTTTTCTCCTATGGCTGTGCTGCTCTCTGCTGGACGTTATGTGGTACAGCCTATGTCGTTCTGTCTGCCACACTGAAGTCCAATTTCCATTCAATTAAATCTAAGATTAACAGACGACGTATTAAAATGCGTTCTTTTGCTTCAGCGGCTCTGTCTCTATAGTAATTGCCTCATCACTCAATACATATTGTAAAGCTGTTCAGTGGAAGACTTCAAAACATGCTTTGGTTTAATGGCACATATAATGTGCTGATTAAAGTATTACAGCTGTAATGCGTTGTAATTAACCACTTCCGTTTCGCTGCATGAGAGGAGTTGATAAAAACAATTGTTGGTGTTTGCGTACATGTGACGGCATGTTTATACAGTGGTTTTAGCCGGTGTCGGTTCTTTCCGGGATGTTGAAAAGCTCTCGGAAAACTGAGTAAGTCCGAGTCAGTGTTACATCTGATGCAGTAAAATACGGACATAAGAAATCCGCAAAGCTCGCAACACAAGTAGGGTTTATTCCCTCTCGGTGATTCCTTCATCAATCTGTCTGTCTCTCCCCTCCTCCCTTACGTCTTTGCACGTGGCCAGGCAGGGTGGCGCAACTGACTGATCGCCACCATTAAAGTTGGATCATGTTAGAGAAGACAGCCCATCTCGAACCGTCTCCCTATCACTCTATTTCTCTCACGCTTTTCTCCCTTCGTCTTTCTCGTATTGAAGCTCGTGCGCAAGAATTGCGGGAGGTTTTTGATATTATCTTGTGTGGGAGTGTATGTCTTTTTCAAAACATGTTTGTTGTTTTAGGACCGATTCCAGCTTAAATGCCCATATCTGCCAAATCTCCCCGTGATATATAAAGCACATTCCAGAGTTATGTTAGTCTTTCCTGTTTTCCGTGTGAGAGTATTTAGCCAAGTGCCAGATCACAAACTGTTTAAGTGTAGGATTTGGTGAAATTCCCAGAAAATGACTGTAGGTATTTTCTTTTGTCATCATCTTTACATGGCGTGTTCATAGCAAGGAGACAGCAACCCTCCAAAGTCCTTGGAAGTGTTCCCTGGTTTTCAATTGCCCTCCTAGCCTTAAGTACTGGAATTACGCTTAACTAACCATCTTGATCATTCAACACACAAGGATAAGGATGTCCACTTAGTCCCAATTGAATCTCATCTCGGAAGATTCAGCGGGTGGGAAATCGAATCTAATCCCAGTTTCCTGTTGAAACCTTAGATCTTAATGTTGCCGTACGGAAACAGCATCATTCAGTAGGACTAGAGCAGGCTTAGACATCGAGCAGCGGGATGACCTGCATTATGCATCGACTCCAAGTCGAGTATGCCGTCGTTTGCAGATTTTAAAAATAGCCTGTTTGAAAGGCTCCCACTTCTCACGCAATTTTTTGACATTTGGTAACTTCAGTTGCCTCCTTTGCTGATTCCATCACATAGTTTGACCTTCTTGCAAGTTAGTTTGCTCATTTGTTTACTCTGATCCGAGGTCCCTCATCCTATCACCCCTTCTCCAGATTTGGTGCAAATCGCCCTGGGAATTGGCCCTGCAAATGAACAGTTCCTCTTAGAGTAACATCAATCTTCCGGATGAAGTCAAAGATGTTTTTTGGCACAGCAGTCAATTTTTGGAAGTGCAGGCCAACCATTTCCTTAGAGCTAATGACCTTTCCCTTGAAAGGCTCTTCGAAAAGCTCTTTTTGGCATACTTATCTACCAGCTCATAGTTAGTGTTATAGTGCAGTGCATCCCATTATTCTAAGGACCTTCCAGACTAGCGATGATGTTTGTTACCTTTACAAATGACACTATCAGTGTCGTAGCAGGAGGGAAAGTTATGTGTCTATGCTGTACATAGCCTCTGCGTGAAACTTCTAAGCTGACTCGGCTGAATTTGCATGTTGGCTGACTGGACAGTGTCTTAGTAAGGTACAGGCCCCACAATGAAAGTTGAGCTTGCAAGAGACGGGCATAAAATACTTGGATCCACTTACAAGGAATAATATGAACATAAACCAACCATCCCTTAAAACATTTATAGTATTCCCATAACAATACACTCAGTATGATGTTTAAAAAAACTGATATCTCCTGTTGAGTTGTAATGGATTTTTTTCCGACGACACTGGATTGTTATGATTGCCAGATCAATACAAATGCTCTGTTCAAATATTAAAACAAGTAACAGAGCACTCTGTGATCAGTCCTGCCAGAGGACATGTATTACAACAGTCGTTCGATAGAGGGATGACAGACATCATATACTGTACTACAGTCTTGTATAGTACCTAACATCTGGTCATTATATACATCAGTCAATGTAGCTGCCCCATGTCTATTCTGTGATTGGCTCAATCCCTAAAAGAATGCAATCATAAACTCTAAACCGACTGTTTCAGAACTTCCGCCCAGGTGAAGAACTGTCAGCCATCCTGTCTTCCTGTCTCCAAACGTCACATCTCAGCCAGTCATAAAGCTCCAGAAGGCTTTTAACCCCAAACGGTCTATCGTTCTTTTTGGGAGGTTCAGCTGCTCAAAAGTCATTACACCAATCTACCACAGACAAATCCCCAACATCAGCCACACCTCACAATCTTTTGAACTCACAGCAGTCAGCAAATGTCTCCTGCCAACAAACATTGGAGCTTATAATTCAAACCATATTATTAATTCTACTTACACAAGCCCAAAATTGCTACATGAAATTGCTATTTTAAAATTGTTCAGAGTCCAGGAAACACAACAAATTTGTTGGCAGAGAGAAAGTGGCGCTCACTCCTAGACTGCACTAAAATAGTCTCTCATCCCACTGTGGTGGGGTATGATGACTCACAGCTCTCACCTTCAATAATTGGCCATTTCAGCTCTGTTTGAACACGTCTCCCACAGACGGCTGAAAAGGAAGAGATTCGGCAGACATCTCTGCTAGTTCTCCTATTTTGTTTTCTGCAAGACTTCTTTGTCTCAAGGAAGCTCCGGGTAGTTATTTTATCAACGTCTCCATTGTGTCTGGTAGTATATCTGCCCAAAGTCCAATGTCTCGCTCCCGCTGCTTGAAAGTGTATCAGAACATAAACCATACTGCAGTCTGTTCAAGTAATGAGACTTGCCACAGGGTTGACCTCACGGAAGGGTTCATGCGAGTTCGGGAACTCTCGTCTCTGGCAGCACCTGTGGGCTTCTGTTCGTCTGCTTGTCTCTCGTCTGCAAGTCTACAGCTCATTACACTCGACAAACCAAAGTCTGGAAACGGGTTTATTTAGATCAATGAACACACCTCTGGGACCACTGTGGATTTTCAAAGTGTGATGATTCTTTTTTTAATAATTTGAAGTCATTATTTTTGTGTGGAAGAGCTATCTAGGTGTGGGGATTAGCTATATATGTGTTTATGCCCCATATGGCAATTGTAAAGCTTTGATCCTAACCTCCCACCTTTCACTGCCACCACCCAGTGATGTTTTCAGTGCCTGAGGGTGGCAGTCTGGCTCCCAGTACTGGAGAGAGGAGTTGCCTTGTCAGCCCGGAAGTGTTGGCAGTAAGTCTTTCGTGCATTTAGCTGGCAATGGGGCTAATTTGAAGGGAAACCAAGCAGAACTTGTCTTTGATTATTTTGTTGTGGTCGGTATTCCAATTGAAACACCAGCCTAAGTTGGGTGGTGGTTCCCAAGACTTCACCACTTTGGAGAAGGTGTGGTTCTCGTGGGCCTGAGAATGAGGTGAGTCTGTATCGAAGTCGGTTCATAAACTCGTTAACTAAATGGCATCTTATAATGTCTGTGTGATTTTGCCCCTGGCAGTTGGGTTCAGAGTAAATTGTTGCTGATTTTCGACTGGAATTGTAGACTTGGTGTGTCTGACAAGTTGTGAAGAGGCCTCACTGCAGGGGGAAATATAGACTTTTGTTTGGCACCCAAGAAACATGGTATCATTGAAGATGTCGCTGATGATGAGGTGATAAGGCTCCCACAGAACACTGCAAAGCTAAAAAAAACACACAAAAAACAGTCTCGCTTTGAGAAATGGGACCATAAGACAGGACAGGATTAGTCTTGCTGACGACATCAACTTTTTGCATCTTGTCAAATTAGGAGTTTCATGTCGCAGCTGTGCCTCACTTAGTGGGCTGGCTATCGCCAGCTAGCTGTATGTAGCACCATGCCCTTTAGATGGCCCGAATGGGAGATACGCTGTAATAATTTGGATGCTTGCCAGTCATCTTATCTTATTCCATGTCTCAATCCAGTAAAGTAATCTTTCCCCAGATGGTGGGTTACAGTAGGCTGTGAAATATGATCAATATTAAAACGGCATCAAGGTCACATTCTAGCATGATACCATTATCCACCGTGTCTTGGCTTTAGTTGGGTTGAAGCATGCCAGATCGTTTGGTCGTCCGCATCAAATACCTACTGAACCATTCAACATCTATCAAATGATTTCATTTGGATTTCATTTCATGAAACTGGGCATCTTTGAGAGTCGATAGGTTTTGAAGTTAATCAACTTGAATGCCTAGCCAAGAGAGGTGCAGGCGTAACTAACTATAGGTCTGCGCAGCCAGGTTATTGGGAAAAGATGTGCAAGAAAGGCTTTTTAAATCCTCCAAAGGATCCATGTTGGATAACATTGGGTAAGTCCACCAAAAAATCATCTTCCAACATCGCCACTTACCCCACCTAAAATATCTTCCCAGCTACACTACCCTTTTATTTGACAGACAAGACATTCTTTAGTGATTTATTATATAAACACTTGCATAAGTGATAAGTGTACCAAATACCAGCGTTCAAGTTACTGGAAAACTACGGGTGGAAGGGATCTGTTCATTCTCCCTCAACAGTCCTATTCTGGTAGGGACAACTGATTTGGTCCTCATCCACATCTGCAACCGAAATCTACTTTATTATTAAAAGCATACTGCTGTAAGGACATACTTGGGTTTAGAAGGACCGTCACTTGTGTTTAGAACTTCTGTTTGAAGTACTGCAGTAGCCAACAGATTGTTAATATGACAATGTGACCGCTTGCGTGTAAATCATGGTGTGAGCATCAGAGATGAGATCATAGAGATATCACAGCGACTGAGGTTTCTTTGTTGTTGTTGGTTGTCCAAGGGAGAGGGGAAAGCGTTGAAATATAACCTAGTCCAGCCTTAGAATGTGTGTCTGGATTTAGGTACTTTGAAAACATTGAACATCTTGACCAAGTTTGCAGTTCTTTTAGAATAGATTCCAGCTGTTGCTCTTCAAATAAAAGCTTAGTGGTTTAACTGGTTGTTAATCATTGGGCTATCCCTGCCTCTTTCAAAGGCATCACCGATCTTTAATCACATAGTAAAGATGAATTGGTGCAAATAAATTTAAAAAAAAACTGTTCCATTCTATGGCTTGTACGTGCTTATCTTGTATCTCTGTTGCAAGTTGCTTCGGTTTAATATTGTAACTTCCCTCTCCCAGTTTTATTTAGTAGCTAATGGATTCCTGTCATTGATTAGTGAAATAGGAGCTGGTCAGACTTACAGACCCAAAGGGTCAATTGTGTGTCCGGCTTTCAGGACTCAGCTGTCCTCCTTTTGAGGACTAGCTTTTCAGTCCATTGGCTCAAAAAACATTTTGTGTTTTTGAAGAAATTGAAATAATTTACCCTTTATTTCCTCGTATTCTCCAAAAACCGAAGTCTGCGCTTTGAATAGAACAAGACATTTAGGTTCTTCCTCTTGAACCACCCCAATCCCTCTTTCTGTTTTCCGATATTGAATTGCTGTAAAATGAACCAAGTCTCTTCCAGACCAAAACACACTTTCAGGAGAAAATTCTCAATAATCGGCATGTCTTGTCCTCATTTTACCACCACGATACCGCTTTTGTTTTCTGTTTTGGATGGAATTCACCCGGAATGTCCCTGACTCAAACGTGGCTACCGAGCCCATCCCCTTGTGTTCCGGAAAAGTAGAGAAAAACCCACAGACGAAAGTTGTCTGCGCCTGCTGCGGGGTTGTGAGAGGTGTTGACAACGTTATGAAGATAAAACTGTACGTCAAGAACATGTATCGTTTCATCTGAGGTTATGTTTCCTGTAGCCTGGTCTGCGTTAAATGGGTAGACACACTCAGAGAAACCTTTATTCGTGGAAACTGAAGGTGTACTTAGGAAAGCATCGGCTGACGCGCCTGCACCGTGGCTTGCTGTGGAAGTGACAGCGCGTGACAACAGATGCGTGAATGTTGATGGCAAACTCCGAAGGTAGGCAATGTTTCTTTCAGTTAATTTTTAATTATCTGTAACTGGCAGAATGCTTTTAATACGATCATGAAACTAATTTCCCAATTTTCACCCTACAGTGCATTATTGCATAGAGAATATGTATTTACATGATATGTCGATACTTTAATTGTGTATGTTTTGATAAAGGTTATGTCTTCAAGTATCTAATCTAATGACGGAACAAATACATCTTTGCCTCACTTTGGTGCCATGTAGTTCACAGTACATGAAAATTTGACAGCTTCCTGCAGGAATTTGAAAACCGAAGCAACCAGCGCGAAAGTCCTATAGGCAAGGTTGTTTAAGACAGTTTAGCTCTGTGACTAGTCAAATGAGTCAGCGCTCTGTTTTTGATTTAACAGGCAGCCATAGGGGGTTACTACAGTTTGGTAGTGGAGCAACAGATGAAATATAGATACGTTCGATTTTTGTATTTTTATCCTCAGTGCATGCTCTTTCAGAGAACAGAACGTGTTGCTACTTAGGCAACATGTACAATAAGAAATAGTTTATATATCTGAACACTAATAGTGTGGACAAGTTAGATCACCAAGTTCTGGTGGCGGGACTGGAAGTCACATTTCATGATTTGTTGTTCCATTATCTCTGTCAGAAGAATTGAATAATTTAGTGAAAAGGAATGAGGTGGTGAGTGCTCCAGCATTTATCAGCAGGTTAGACTAAATTGGGCCAGTCAGCGCTGCAGGCTGGTAGCCTAATGTCTCAACAAGGGAATACCTCTCCCTTCCTGTAAACCAACAGTGCCATCTTCCAACCACACACTTGTGCCCTGTGGTGTCCATTACTTTAAAAAAAAACTGAATCTAGTTAGACTGTAGCAATTAGAATGATGATATTGAGCGTTGTAATTTTTCAGCAGGGCTCTCTGCTTGGTGGCAGGGGGTTGAAGGAGAGGGTGCAGTGAAAAATGACCAAAAGCGGTTGAGAGTGCTTTGCAGCTCGATGGAGAGCATAGCTGGGGGAATTGGACAGAATACACAGAATGCTCTCTCAGTCTCTCTCTCTCTCTCTTTTTGAACTGTACTTGATTTCTCCTCCTAATCATATCAGTGTTGGCGCTCTGAATTGACATAGATATGATGGGTTGGACCATGCCGATATCAGTGAAGAAGATGTCTTGAAGGAAATAAGGTAACCTATCTCACTAGTTTTTGATTCTGTCAGATTTAATCTGTAGTCGTTCATTCCGTGGGCTCAGTCTGAATTTAAACTAAGATCTCAGTGCATTTGACAGCGTGCCTTTTTCGGACATCTGCTAGAAACCGTCTGCATTTATTTTCAACCTCTTCTAATACGTTTCATCATCTCCCCCTCTGTTCTTTTGATCATGTCCATTTCCCATTACTTTGTACTTCTGTCTCATCTCGTATCCTCTCACCATTTCTATGTCCTGTTCATTTACTGAAATCACCATCTGTATATTCACACTCACTAAAGGAGGCTGTTCGTGGGAGCGAGGCCTCTAAAAATAAGTTTCACAATAAGCAAGAAACAAACATCTGTGTGCAATATGTGTGCTAAGTTTATTGCTTAGTCAAAAACCCCTGTCAGTTGTCAGCAAGAAGATTCCATCGGAAAAAGTTGTTTTTTTTTACAAATAATGTGTTCTGCGTTGCATTTGGTAGTTGCTCTAAATATTTGTCCGTTAGTCATGGTTGTTCCCGATTCGTCAAAGCATTGTTACTGCAGACCATGTTTTTTGGTTCAATGGAATGTGTCGAAAAGTCACTGTGTGTGCCTCCTAATTAAGAACACAAGATATGACTCAGAGGTTTGAATGATGCATGCTCTGTTTTATCCCACAAGGTGAAGCAAGAGAACTTCCGAGTCTCCAAAATGTACTAGCCCCTACGTCGCCATCTCCCTTCTCCGAGCGCCCGCTGCCCTCCCTCCCGCTGCCATGAACGCCTCCGCCCGCCCCCCGAATGAGACCACCCCCCTGTGCTTCTCCATCAACAACCCACCGTTCAACTACAACACCACCATGGCCTCTGCCTACTTTTCCGCCATCTTCAGCACCCTGGGTCTGGGCTCTAACCTCATCGCCTTTGTGGTCCTCCTCAAGTCCTTCCAGCGCACCCACAGCCGCTCGCGCTCCTCCTTCCTGGTCTTCCTCTGCGGCCTGGTGGTGACAGACTTCCTGGGTCTGCTGGTGACTGGCAGCATCGTGGTCACCTTCCACATCACCCACTTCAACTGGCGCCGGCTGGACCCCCACTGCCACTTCTGTAACTTCATGGGCATGTCCATGGTCTTCTACGGCCTGTGCCCGCTGCTGCTGGGGGCAGCCATGGCCGTGGAGCGCTTTGTGGGCATCAACCGGCCCTTCGCCCGCTCGACGAGCATGTCGAAGAGCCGGGCGGTGTCCATGGTGGGGATGGTGTGGGCGTTCGCCGGGTCGGTGGCCCTGCTGCCGCTAGTGGGCATAGGCAGCTACCACATGCAGGTTCCAGGGTCCTGGTGCTTCCTGAACATCAGCTCCCAAGGGAGCGACCTGTTGTTCTCCCTGCTGTTCTCGGCGGTGGGGCTGCTGTCCTTGGGAGTGTCATTCGTGCTCAACACGGTCAGCGTGGTCACCCTGGTCAAGGTGTGCTGCGGGCAGGACAGCGCACAGCGCCGCCGCGACTACGAGGTGGAGATGATGGTGCAGCTCATCCTCATCATGGTGATCGCCTCCATCTGCTGGTGCCCCCTGCTGGTGAGTGGCGCAGTGCTGCCTGTCATACTGGCACACGCACACACAAAATAACTACAAAAAACTTCACAAAAATAAACATGATTTTTTTATTAGTGACAGTCACCACCATGCCTTTCCTATTTCCACAATGAACATACCTTTTCAAGCCTCCGCTACCAAAATGTCCCAAAAGGTTTAAATGTTTACACAGTTTGTTTGCCTAAAATGCCGTCCTCCTTGTTAAACAAAAAGCCCTCTCTGGTTCATCTGTGTACCACAGAGAGAGACTGATGAAGTTGTTTCAAATTGGAATGAGGACCCTAAGCAGGGGTAAGCAGTGCAAGTTGCCCTTGGTTCTCGTCCAGGAAACGTTGTTGCCTGTGTAACATTGTTTTAGAGAGTGTAGCTGCGTGTTCCCTGGCGATAAGGCCCATAAGTTAAAGCTATCTTCAGATGGAGGCAGGGGGGATATCCGGTAAGGACCCTACAATCCTTAGACTTCTGGCTCCTTCTCTGACATTTTACTTCCCCCTTCAAGTCTCGACTTTTTCCTTGTTTAAAAAGAATGAAACTCGCTATGACAGCGCCTTTAAAAACCTAGTTCAAGTTCCTTTCTTACACACTAGCTATCCATCCATCCCTCCTCCCCTCCCTTAGTTTCATTCTCTCTCTCTGTTCTCTTTTTTTTAACTCAGCTAGAGTGTAATCAGGTCCCAACAATTTTTTTTGAAAGGCCAGAGAAAATGTAAGCTTCGCTTAGCAAGCCAGCCTTTCTGTCCTTCATTACACCATAGCAATGCAGGCTAATTCAGATGACCTCAGCTTGAGCATGGCTTTAATGAGAGAAAGGTTGCTGGACTATAGCCATGTAAGGCCATTTTTTCAGTCGGTCTCTCAGTTCGCTTGAACGCAGACAATTCCCAGACAGGCTTTCCTCAATGGTGTCTGTCACTGTATCCAAGCAAACTATTCTTGCACGCAAAGAAGTGCCAATTCTAAGGCACTCGTTGGATGCATAAACAACTGGATGTTTGGGGGGGGGGGGTTTGCTGTTGCTGGGTGTCATCATCCAGTTTTTAACTGTGCCTGCGACAGGATGTACAGGTGTTTCTGTGTCCCCACGTTGGGCCTGGCCCAGGTCTGACCCTGTGTGTCCTGCTGCCTAGGTGTATAGCCTGACGAGGGCCATGTCTGCTGGGCCCGTAGAACCCAAATCTATGTTGTTCTTCCTGCGTTTCGCCACATGCAATCAGATTTGCGATCCCTGGATCTACATTGTGTGTCAGGAATCCAAACTAAGGCGAGTAAAAAATAAAGAAATCTAAAAACACCAAAAAAAGTATGGCTTTTTTCAGCAGCTTATCAACACCACTGCCCAAATTTAATATCACATCTTTTGGCTGGACTCATCAAGCCGTGAACTAGCCCGTGTTCACAGCCCAATCTGCTCATGCAGGTTCACTGATTCTTGGCAGCTTTCTTACAACATTTCCCAGAAGCCCTTCCCTTTGAGGAGCGCCCGGCCCCGGACACTCTCGGCAATCGGCTTGTTTTCTCAATTCCATGCAGCTAATCAACCACTCACTTCAGCGCTTAGATTTGTCTTTTTTTCATTGGCTTTCTTCCTCGTTGGCTAACCCTTGGGACCAATCAGGGAGCCGCAGGGGCGTTTCTCGAAACCGTTGTTTTGTGTCCATGCGCTGTCACTACAGAATAGAAACGGTGCAGATTGTGGAAATGCATGTGAGCAGATGGTCCCACACAGGGACCCGTTTGCCATAACTGCACCTGCCAACAGATATGTACTGTGCTAACACACAGCATGTGGCAGCCACTAGATGCATTTATAAACAAGCAAATGTGGAGTGGCCTGCGCTGATGCTAATGGTAAGGAATGAGACATGCCTACTAAGGACGCTTGGGCCCTGGTCGCAGAGCCCCTCGTAAAATGTGCTCACCAGAGTGTATGACCACATATCACTTTGTGTGTGTGTGCGCGTGTGCGGGCGTATGCAGAAAGGAGAGAGTGTCAAGATGTAGCTCTTCTCCACGCGTGCCTCCATTCAATGTGCTGACTTCACCTCGTCTTTTGACCCCGCTTCTTTCCCACCCACCCACCGTCCCTCCCTACCTCCATGCCACGCATTACCACATTCTTTTCCTCGCGTACCCGACTCTCTCTTTGTTGCTAACCCTTTCCCTTTGATCTGGCCACGTCTCCCATCTCTCCCCCTCTCTCATCTAAATCTCTCCCTTCCTGTCTCTCTTTATCTCCTCCTGTTATCATCCCTCGCCTTCTCCTGTACCTCTCTCTCTTGGTCTCTCTCTCTTTTTTTTAGGTGTTTATTGCGCAAACTGTGCTGTCGGGCACTCGACTCCGAGTCCGCCTCCTGTTGCTCTGGCTCCGCTTTGCCACCTGGAACCAGATCCTGGACCCCTGGGTGTACATCCTGTTCCGCCGAGCCGTCCTCAAACGCATATACCCCCGCATGGACTGGTCCAGGGGCTCCATCATGACCCTGTACCCCTCCTTCAGCGGCACCCTGCGCAGACTCACCCGCTCCTCCCTGGGGGGCGTCCTGGAGGCCGATCCCGGGGGAGGTGGAGGGAAGGTGGAGGACACGCTCCACCCTACAAAGGGTCTGGCCCCTTCTCTGTAGTGTGGTTCAATCAGGTGTCTCCAGCCCCCTTTGTGGAAAGCTACCTGCCTGTAGGGTAGCGCTCCAATCACACGTTGCAACCAGCCTGATTCAGCCAATCAACTGGCCAATCATTATCAGGTGGGCTAGATTGGTGTCAAAGCGAAAAACCACGGGCAGGTACCTCTCCAGTAACAGGGTTGGGGGGGAAAAAGTGAAGGTCAGTGAAGTATTTGTATTTCTTTGGATGGAAAGCAGTATGCCCCTGTTCAGTTTGTGCCTGTGCAGTCAGTGCTTCTTAATGAGTGGAGGTCATTAACTTGGATTACGGTCCCACTGAAACCATGCAGTTCCTGCATTTCGGACTGAAAATCCCTTCTGGCGAAAGCATCTGCCATGTAGCATATTTATTTTCTGAGCTATGGAGACAGCGCATTTGCGTGTCTTCAGTATTTAATAGCTGTTCAGCTTGTCATGATGGAGAACAGACTGACGCATGCTGCGTTTGACTGCAGCATCTGGCCTGGATCATGAGCACTGGGCTGCGTTCTTCACCATCAAACTGAACCCGACCAGTCTTGGACTGTGTTGTGTTCCTTATCTGCACACCCCTGGTGTCTAACCCTTCCAAAGACAACAAGTTCCTGTGTGGGCTCGAGTTCGTTTGACAATCAATTCGTTTAGGAAACGATGTCATCCTCAGCGACACGTAAACAGTTTCCAGTAAAAGGGGTGTTGATATGGAAAGAGCGGCAACTCGTGAGGCTGCCTGCTCTGACGCTTTGCGAATGTTCCACTTCAAGCCAAATCAAATTGAATCTAGTGCCTATAGTCCAAAATACAACACAAGGTGCTTTGCATTACGAGGAGACTACAGCAATGCAATGATACAAAGAAAATAGACATAAAGGGTGTTTGACGATGGGAAAGATTTGGAGATGTGGTGGAAGAGAGACTCCAGTCTATCGTCGAAGAGGGTAAAAGTATTGAAAGGGTTGGGAGAATGCTGAACAAAAAAAATGTTTTCAGAGATATGTCTTTGAATGGTGTTTTACAGACAGTTTATCAGCTTCATTGATTAGGACTAATGGTGGGTTGTGGAAATCCTCTTTGACATATTGAAGTGGAGGTTTCTTGTACCTCCACAGGCGCATTAAGTGACAGGTAATGTCTGCACTCCAGTATCTTTATGTCTTAAAGAAACAATTTATGTGGCCTTTTGACCGTATCCATGTTAATCTGTCTCACCTTATAAAGTAACTCTTGGAAACACGGGTTTTCAGAAGAAAAGAAAAGATCTGATGGTGAAATTACTCTTAAAGTATATGCATGTGTTGAAATATATATTGTGTGACTGATAATACAAATGTTTGGTTCCCAGTATTTCTGTGTAAGTATCAAGATTGTGTGATTGTTGTAAGTGTTCAAGCACACTTAATCAGATATAGTCTTCAGGTTTATGTACAGTACTAGATATCTTTATGATGTATGTTCATAGCAGTAGACTTCGATGGTTATGAAAACAGTATTTATTTGCAATGTAGAATGTATTGAAACTGCATGTTGGATCACCCTACACAGTTGCAAAGCTCTTTTTTCTCTCTGTTGAAATGTGTATTTGGAAGATGGAATATTATCTTATCCCAATCCCACACTTGCTTTAATGTACTTTGATAAATAAAAACTGCCTTGTTTTTGTGCAAATGTAATTTAACTCAAATATAGCCAGAATATGTTAAATCATTACATATGAGTAAATAGCTTCCTATTATGGATATTCTATTGAATTTACTTTTACTGACTACTTTTGTAACAGTACATTAAAAGTAACTAGTTCGGAATTTGTACAGTTGACTAAATTGGTCTGTGATTTACAATGACACAAACAATTTAAGATTAGCAATGTTTTATTGTCAATTTGAAGTTAAGATGCACATGAAATATGCCTTATTCTCAGGTCTCCATAGACAAGAATACGATTTAGCTATTAAAGTCATCCAAAATAACCACACGGTAATATTTTTCAGCGATAACTAGGCCATTGGGACAAACAAACACTCAACAAAGTTTTAAACTGATACGTTTATACATTACTGATTTATTGCTAGTATTTCTTGTATTTCCAACGGCATGTGACACCTCTATGTACAGTATATCAATGAGACAAGCCTCTAATTTATAGATATTGTAGAACTAATGTAGTCTGAAACACTGAAGCCAAAGCATTAGCCCACGACTCGATGGAGATTGTGTCGGAAGATGTATGAAGACCTTCATCGCTCAGGCAAGATAAAGACATCGAAGTCAGACATTTCAAACTCATTTTATGCATATTTGAGTTATTATGTTATTGTACCATTCTTCTATTACCTGTAGGTACAGACGGCACCTTTCCTGCAGGGGAACTAATGTCGACACCATAAGGACTGGGAAAATATCAAAGAACTGTTTTGACTCATTGGAATGCTTGGTTTGATTGAATGAGGTTTAAGGAAATCCCCAAAATGTAATTTAGGACTCTCCAAGGATCACTGCTAAAAAAAAATAATGCAGAAGATTAAGGAAATGTTTAGTTTAAAATGGTCTCTTACTCAATCACTTTGGGTATGGAGTCTCCATGGCTTCACAGCCATGGTTGTTAGATATTGTTTGTGGACTTTTGTGAGATATAAATCTGATCTATCCTGTTATCTATGACCGAAATATATCTCTCCTTTGCTGTTTGTCCCGTCCTGCATCAGGAATAAACAGCTTCATTATCTCACTTCCTGTTTTCAGAGATGGATTCCTGGTACCTCCTTATTTTTTTTTCCAAATTCTACAGTATCCCCCACCCAGCCCTGCTTGGTGGGTGTGAACAATCAGAACTGTGCCCAATTACAGACATGCTTTGTGTAATACTTGGTCATTCTGTCCAGCATTTCAAAGCGAATACCCACAATTTCATCATAAACGAGGGGTTGTGATTGTTCAAGTCATAGCAATACACAATTTTGTCATTTGCAGCGCCAGAAAGGCAGCAGAGTACCCTCGTGTTCTCCCTTACATTCTCCCGTTCTTCACATCCCCGATAGCCCCCCACACATCAAACAAGAACACGTCGGGGAACGCAAAGTCGCCCAACACCGAATCCAGGGCCTCTGCAAAGTCATCTGGGTTTTTCTTATCTTTCCCGGCTTCCACGATTGTGGTGGCTGCAAGTTGGGGGACAGGTGGGCGCAATGTTAGTTATGGGAAAAGGTGTCAGGAACGTGCATGACGTCCCGTCAGGAAACGGTCAACCTTTCAACACTGAGTCATGTTTTTCTGTCGTTTAGTTCCCAGCGGTCGATTGTCTCATGTTCTTAGTCACGTTTGTGCAACATTCTGTCAGTTGAGTATACAAACTAACCAAGCTCACGTCTGGCTAATGTTCGCATGTTATAGTTAGAAGCTAATGAAGTATGCGTTCAGGAAAAGTCAGACTTACATATATTAGGAACATCAATTTATCACTTAACATATCTAATACAACTCAAGAAATGGGCTCTGTTGTATTATCAGACAAGCAGCTCATCACGCTGGTATGCAACCTTAAATACATTATATAACTTGTGCACGACAGCTACGTGACAAAGACGCTACCCAGTGTTTCGGCCATTTTTGATAATACACCCTGAGACCAAACGGAGATTGTTTTCAAGATGGTAGCAGCAGAACATCCATCTTACCTAGTTCAACATCTCTGATACCCATGTAGCTCTCCAGAAGGTCGTCCACCTTCCTGGTGGCTTCCTCTTCAAACTCGTTGGGCTGGTGGGGAAGCAGAAACAGTCAGACTGTTTGGATACCAGGAATCTCACTGGCATCCCATCTCTAAACATTTAGAGGGATTTTAAGTGAGATCACAAGCTTACAATCAACACAGCCCTTTGCATCTCGTCGCATTAGGGCACCAAACAATTTCACATTTTTGTATGCAGTTAAGAAAATTCCTAGCATTTCTGCTAGTGAATTATTTATTTTTTAATTAAACAAAGCTTCTCTGAGTTTAACAGGCCATAACCATTTTTGGAAGTGTATTTAGGCAGTCGTATTAGACTGATGAACTGAGCATATTATTTACAAGGAGCAAGATGAACAAAAGGCTTGGGGTGCAAACAATCTTTGCAAGACGTTTACTGCAAGCGTGACTGTGCGTGCGTTTCATTTGTCCGTGGGTTCGTGCATGTGTGTGTATGGCTTGATGGTCGGAGTTGTTACAGTGCAGGTCAACAGCCTTGGGAACGCGTGAAACTCACCACTTCCTGTACAGTGGCGGCTCCCTTGGAGCGCAGGCGCAGGGTCTCCTTCCCGTTCCCCATCTTACCCTCACTTGACTTGGGGGCTCTTGTCCTCATGCCAATCATGTCTACGCACACACACAGCATGTCCAAGACGTTGTAAAGTTCTATCTTTAAAATCAATGGTGTTCGAGTGACCTCGTGACAAGTTATCAGTGAGTTACCTCTGTTATTTGAATGAAAGTGGAATATGACCTTGGTGTGAATATAACCATGTATGGTTATGTTGGAGCTTTGGACCAGACATTCTGTTCCTGGCTCCAATCAGCCAAACAGACCAGTTTCAAAGAGCAAATACAATAAACTATATGGTATTGTGATCAAAAAAACTATATGCAGTAATACAATATGTACATGGGCTGAATCAAGCACTCCCAGGTGAAAGGGAAGTTAGATTTCAAATGGAACTAAGTGAGTCAGTATGAAGATTCACTAGAGCTTTTCATGTCAATCTAAGTCTATTGTCAGCAGTCAATGTCAGCCACGGGAATATATATTTCATCGGCTATGGAGCTCTGATAGGACTGACAGCCATGTTGAATGATAATGAGCAGTGTGGTGTCTCACTCTTTGTCTTGGGATATTCTGTGCACATTCAAGAGTGTAATTAACCCCTCTGAGCATGAAATGTAATCCATCATTTTCAAACATCCAATTAGCTAATGTTATAATGATCATCGTACGGCTTTTCCATTATTAACCACATGAGCTGACTGTTTCAGAATGAGGGAGAAATTGATTGACACATTTGTTCAGGGGGTCACACAAGAATGAGTTGCTGGGGCTAGGATCACATGATGAACACGCCTGGAGATAAACACAGTTTATCTACGTTCTCAAACGTGCGTCCTTTTTCACCTTCACCAAGATTATTTGAGGAACGTCTTTGGAGAACACGTGAGAATCCATCCTATTTGTTTACTTTTGATGGCTTTATGAAACGTCCATCTCTGCAGCAACTAGCTTATTACTCAGTGAATCAACTCCTCATCAGCTATTTGAAGTTACAGTAATGTAGCAAAGTAGGACTTTTAATATACCCACCATCAGTTCAGAGTTAGCAGAAGTTAAACAATTATGTTATCAACGAAAAGTCATTGGTCATGGTAACTTCCTGTCTGGGTGAGGCTTGATTCTCGGGAAACCATTTCACCTAATCAGGTTTTGGCTGGTCTCATTTTAGTCTGAAGAGGTTATTTCCCGCTGGAGTTTAGACTTGGCAGTCAACTTTTCCTTCCTTCCTTGCGATACGGCCGGTCTGGTCCTATTGACTCCTAGATCACATTTCAATCAAGGAAGTCGATGTTGTTGTAACACCCTTAGGGAACATTTTTGTTCCATTTGACACTTGACATCTTTGTGTGAGAGTGCAATAATGTCAAAGGGATGTGAGAGGTTGTTATGTGGGGGTACTTGTGTTAAAAACCTGAAGTGGGTATTGTTATATCTGCCCGTAACTTGATGCAAAGGTTCCTAATTGTAGCTAACTAGTGTAACAGTTGACACGAACAGGCCAGAGTTCTTGAAGAAACACATTTTGTATCACTTTTTTATATTAAACAGTCGCATTCTTAATTGACGATTTGCTCACCGAAGGCTTTTTTTGGCCCGACCAGTCTGAGCGTGAAGGGACTCCCCCTCTGCTGTTCCTTTAGCATCTTAGCTACTTCATAGTGTCGACAGCCGACAATGCTCTGGTCGTTGATGGCCTCGATGTGGTCGCCCACGCATACAGTCTTCAGCTGGTCAATAGTACTGCCTTCCTTTATTCTCTGTCGTGTGGATGGATGAAGGGATGGAAGGAAGGGATGGAAGGGAAGGATGGAAGGGAAGGATGGAAGGGAGGGAGGGAGGGAGGGAGGGAGGGATGGAAGAAAGAAAGAAAGAAAGAAAGGGAGGGAGGGAGGGATGGAAGAAAGGAAGGGAGGGATGGAT
>BROE01000028.1:5849880-5889880 GCA_036571765.1 Plecoglossus altivelis
AAAGGAATGGAGGGATGAAGGAGAGGAAAGGGGGGATGAAGTGATGGAAGGGAGGGATGAAGGGAGGAAGACAGGACGTGAAACAAAGAACAAGGACGTGAATTTACCAAACATATAGAGGAATGAGCAAGAATATCAAAGATGCGAGTAATCAGGCCTTGCCTGTGACAGGTCAGATAGGTGACGCAATGTGATTGTTGTGTATGTCCTTGAGGCTGCACACCTTAATAAAAGCATAGCCAGCTCCGTTGTCTGTGATAGTGAGGCCGAGGGCGTCCTCTGTCTTGGTGACTTCCACCTCTTTGGTCTCCCCCCGTATGTGGGCAAAGATGAAGTCTTCCAGGCCTATCTGCCCTCCCAGGAGCTTCAGCATATCCACTTTGTGAGAGTTCAGGGTGCAGAAGAGGATCTGAACAGAGGAATGAAGACAAATATTTAGTCCATGGGGCAGCAAAGACCTCTCAAAGAAGGAATTACGGCTGCAGCTATGTTTACGTTCACGTGAAAGGTTTCATATTATTATCCATATACTTTGCACCCTAACTTTTGCAATCATATATTTACAACACATGCAGTGTGATACATAGTGTGTATTCAAGAAACATCTATGGCAGTTCTGATCGCTGTTCAATACACACTCTTAACAGTAGAGGTCACTAAAAGCCCATTAATTTGACATGGACATTCTGAAGGTTCAGTCCAGAGCAAATGTCTGCACAGGAAATACACCTTGTACGAGTCAAACGCCTTAGGCGTATAATGAAAATGTATAATTGATGTCCGGTCAGACTTTCCTTCTCTATGCATATGCAAGTCTTCAAGTGTCTACTTAATCCTCCTTAATCCTTAAGTCTTTGCCTTTGATATTCGTTTTTCACTCATTTACTTTGTACCAGCCAAGTCAGACTGTTCTTTTGTATACATTGGACCTTGTACACTATGGTCTGGCCCCATGGACGCTAGGACTCATCAGTGAGTCAATCATATTATCATTATACATGACCTTGTCTTCAACAACTAGAAGCAGATGCTAAAATGTTCATGATAAATACAGACAGTGCTTTATAACAACAATAGTGACTACCTAAATAAACGACTTCAAGGTTGGTACATAGGTCGGCCTTCCAAACATATATGCATTCACACACACATTTTCTTTCACACTATCCGGTTGTAAACCTTGAAATCAAGGTGCATTGATGACTCATTGACAGATAAGCATGGCCCTATACAAGCTGACAATATGGAATATTTAGTGGGAGACTGGTAACAGGTAACATTTCATTATGGCATATATTCCCTACCTTACATTTCAATCTTTTAGTCATAATTGGGTCGATGTTATTCATCAAGGTTTGTACTTGTACAGGATAGTTAATAAGGTTACCAAGCTCAATGTGTATGTTATTTAATTTAGCTTTAATCTTTGTAAATCCCTATTTGATCTCGTAGGGATGCGTTGCATATAAATGTTTTCCATGGAAAATACTTTCCTACAGGCAAATGTTGGACACCAGTAGCATGTTTCCTAACAGCATCACTCTCATGTGTTCCCACTGAGGGCCTAGAGATGGAAATGAAGCTGACATTGAGACAGCTGCTAGTTGCCGAGTAGGTAGCCATGACCTTTCGAAAGGTCAATTTGGGCCCAGATCAGTAGATGTCTTCCAAGGACCATGTCAAGATCAGATGGTTTTGTTCTGACGTTATTGAAGTGTCACTGTACACGTATGAAGCTTATCTTGGAACATGCTGAGGTAACAAGAAGAGCAGGCATCATGCTTGCCCTCCGCTTGTCATTCTGATAGTGACCGTTTTACGTGCGAATCATTCCTCTTTTTCTTCGTACGTTCTCTTCTTTCGTACGGGACAAATATTTCAATGACGCATTCGTCATTCAGCGGTGAAACGTGCCCAAACACACATTGTACACATGATTTACTTAGCACTCCGTTTGGTTAAAATCAGTCGGAGCAAATGCCCATCTCATGCTACATTATGGAGATGAAAACCTTGCACGCTTTATCCAAATACTCCCTCAATTAGAAACAGACTTGTATGTAACCTGGCTTGAAACAAGTGTCACATCCTGCAGTAAAACATTAATGACAAGTCTGTGGTGTGTCTTGTCATTGGTATTTTGACACCCCTCTCTCCTCCACCCCCCCCCCCAAAACCTATGTTTGATTGTCCATGTAATTTCGGTATTAAACATTTTATTCAAGGAACTATCAAGAAGGATCAACTCTATAGTTATTGAGCCGGTATATTAACCATCCATAGATAGACTTTGTCTTTTGCGTGGTCAGAATAGTATATAGGGAAATAGTGAATGGGGAATATACTCAAATAATTCTAATATGTTGAAAAAGTGTGTTATTCCAAAGCCAAGCTGTTACTTTGATTTACTTAGATCATTTTAGAGCTGTACCTCCGAGGGGAAATGTTGAAGACCTCAGCAATCTTAGTATACAGCTCCTTCACATTGGTAAAGCCATAGATGCGGCCTGTGGGGCTCCCGTGGGCCAGCTGGGTGTGGAACACCAGCCTGGGCCTTGGGTACTCCGGTGGGCCAGGCGGAGGTGGTGATGAGGGGGGTAGCGGTGGAGCCGAGGGCACCACTCCTACTTGGCTCTGGTTGTTCTCCTCCTCCATGGGCATGGAAGCCTTGGGATCCTGCTCCTGCGGGCTCATTGCCTCCCCGTTCTGCATCGGCCCCCCGAATCTGGCTTCTCCTTTGTCCTTCGGAAGCCTGACTGGATTATGCCCTAGCTTGCAATGCACAGAGTCTTCCCCACTCCCCCGTCCACCTCTCCAACCCTGCCATGGGCTGTTGGCCTGCTAAATTAGTGATGAGAGTCTCCAGGTAACGGTAGCTTGAGGAGCACAGCGCTGCCCGGATGAAACCCAAAACCCCGTAGATGCAGGATCGTATGCGGGTGCAACATCAGACACCCTGAGCACCCAGAGAGAACAGCAAACCCATTACAGCACCTAAAAGTTCTTTCAAGACCCTCCACGATTCTGTACTCGTCTGGGCCGCAAGGGAACTCCAGACATGTGATCGCAGAGATATTACACTCCCCCCCCCCAAAAAAGTGTGATGGAAACTATTCCTGTAGAGAGAGCTCCAAATTGTCACACCCACAGTCCGTGAACGTAGACAATGAGTCGGTGTGTGGAAGTAAGGTGATACTCGGGGGCTAGGAGTCCCCCCTACTCTTCATTAAGGGACAGATATTCTCGGCAGGGTGCATCTACACAATGGGTTGACCTTTCTGACCCTAGAGATACACAAGACCCTTGGTCAGGTCATTCACCTCGGGACATTGTTTCAGCGCTTGGTTGATGACGGAGCTGGCAATGATGGATTTTATGAATGATATCGGTGGGGGAAGGATCTTTTTATTAATATCGAAGACCTACTGCTGACTGCTTCCATCACTGAAATGTAGAGGTAGGCTTTATTCAAATACCGGTGCTGATATAGAAGGTTGTGTTCGTGCACCTCCCTTTTTATACATCTTGTCAAATAAAAAAGTCACTCATCAAACACCTCACTATTGTACAATAAACCAAATGATCTTTTCCCATCTGCTTGAAAAGTTGGCTCTGGGCAGCTTTTTTAACAGCGTTTAACATCAGTCTGCTCATTGGCCTGATGAGGATTTAGCAAGAATAAACATCAGTACATCAGACTTTGTTGGCTACTTTGGCCCTATGTGTTTTACAGCAGGCTACATGAATGGTGTGCTATAATACAGCTTTCTGCAACAGAAATAATACAAGCAACAGCGATAGCAGTTTTCTTATCTAAGTCATTTTTTGTCAAGTGGTCTCTCTTATCCCGAGGTTAAAACTATTACTTCAAGGCACTGATAATGAGCAATGTTCTACCAAAACCGACACTTTACAACCGCTGATAGTCACCACAATCTTGACTGTAGCGGACATCTCTGTATCCTGTCCTTGGAATGTGCTAATAACGACCCTGACTACTCTGGTCTAGTCTAGTTTGTCCTTGACTTAGGATTTGGACGTCAGCATAATATCACAATACAGAAACGTTCCTTTTACTGCTCTAGACACATGACCAGATTTACATCAACAGGGATATATTCGTTTGTTTGTTTTTTCAATAAAGTGACGTGATCTCGTGCGAAAGTGTCCTGGCTATGTATAACCATCTCATGACTGTTATTGGCAGCATTTACTCTTGCTGTTGGGAATGAGCGTGTAATAAAAATCAAGGTGAAGTAAATTCAACTTTTAGTGTTTCCCACTTGTCACTATCTCCCCAAACATTGGCTCCAATCATGTGGTCTGCTTGCAAATCAAATGTCAATACTGCAGGAGTCAATGTTGACTTATGGCACGTTCGATGCAATGTGAGCAATACTTCACCTGGGTTTACCGTACAGGATGTTGCACTTGAGATTTTCCTGTCCCATAGAACAAATACAATTTATTTGTGTCCACCCTACAGACTCTCGTAGCTTAGTACAGATAGAGCATATACAATTCAAATATTTTGTCACTGCTGTGTGTTTCTGAGTAAAAGCGTTCACAATATTGTGTTCAACACATTGGCTCAAACTGTGGAGAACCATCCGGATATCTTGGCAAGGTAACTGAGAGAAAGCTGTCTCCTGGTCATCCTACGTGGTGTGAAAACGTACTTATCTGATTGAACCATTTTCTGTATAAGGCTCTACTCCCACACTGTTTCCTCTTTGTCTCCTGGTGAGGATGATTATGGGATGTTCTGGAGCTGGAGGAAAGCCCGCACAGACTGCGCAAGGGTGGCGTGTTTGCTGTGTCATGTTCTAACACATTGCCTCCTCTGTTCCCTGTGAGGCGAGGAGTTTCCTAAATAGTCATATGAGCTGTTTGGCTCAGAAATCCCCCTCCATATTGACTACTTCCTCAAAAAAGTACTGTTATGAGTAATGCTGACTCTTTTCACTGTGAGATTGAGATGAGATTCTCAATTCGATTCCTGAAAACGAATGGTTGATGGTGTCCCAATAGTAGCTACAGTACCTTGAGTGTTGTGAGGAACACACATTTCACGGGACACATTTCAGCCAGGGGCCCAGTCAAGTGAGTTAGGTGTGACCTAACCATGTGCTGCTGTAATTACTGCCTCGCAGAAGTGGGTGAGATGGTCCTGGGTCAGCTGGTCTTTACAGGGCCTTGGCTGACCAGGAAAGATCCTGCAGTTTATGAACCTCAGTTTCCAGCTAAGTTATTGAGTCCCCAGATGTCTTTCTTTGAATCATGGAGTTATTTAACAGTGTTTGACTATGACCGTTTTTAATATTTATGAGACCACGTTCATCCTCTTTTACTCTGTTATTTTCTAAAACCGTTTTATTGTCTTGTTGTTAGTGCAAATAAATTTAATGTAATATTAATTTGAACAGATGGCTATTTTGCTGCCATAAAAATGTCAGACTAATCATGATAAACAGTTATGAATGAAGCTTGTGTCAATAGATTGTCAAGATACTGTCAGTATTACAAAATAGGTGTAATGTTCTAAAAGTGAATGGCGTGAGCGTGAGTATATTTTCAGTCTGTTGCCAAAGTACACTAAATTCATAAATTATTAAGCCACTGAAAACAATTCGACAAAACACCATTGCAGCTTGTGAAGCGGACCCTACAAGGATGCGGGTTGCTTAACACGGGGCGGAGGCTGTGAGTCGACTACTACGCACTGATTGGACAGCTGGTCTGACATGCCATTTTTTGTAATTCGACGCTGTCTGCTATTGGTCCGCAAGCCTTGGTCCGATTTAACATCATTATCCTAATCAGCATACATGGTGTCGGCAAAGAAAAGCTGTAGCGAAACAAATTCAAGGAGTCGGCGTGGAGCGGTGTGTTGAGGCAAAATCGAGCACTGGGTTGGAAGAAGAATGCTTGAAAACAAGAGAGAGAGGTTGAAAACCTTCCTAAGGAAGATAGATGAGAAGGCTATTTTCAGAATCAAGCACTTCATGAAAGACGGGTAAGAATAACTGTTCGCTCGGAACCGCTGTATATCTTCCCAGCCAATCAGCTGCGAGCACTCATCTAAGGGTGGACGCTAGGCTAAAATAGCCGAGTTAGCTAGCCAAACATATTGAGGAGTTTTCTATTTTAGCTGCTACAGTATGCATATATAATATTTGTGCAAATTGGCCATAGAACATGTGCATGAAACCCTGTCAATAAACGTTCCCGTGGCCTGAGACGTTTCAATTTATGTGGAGGCCTTGCTCTGCACCGCTCCGCTCATCTAAACACAGATGTAGGTTAGCCAGATAGGACTTTGGTATCAGTTTGGCTGTAAAACAATTATATCGTTGTCATAATCATTCTTTTATTGTGTATAATATCCAACTGCGTGCGATTGTTTGCAGCCAGCCATGTAGTCGCAGGGGTTGTTTACATGCATGTTTACATGTCAAATTGTACTAATGACTCTGGTCCTTGCTGTGTTGAACCACGTAGCAACGTGTAGGTTATATTCACTGACTGAACGGTTGTGAGATGGCACGGTGTCATGCTCATCCTAGTAGAGTCTCAATCCTATCCGGTCCTCTTCTAGAAAAAGCATGACATCATCCTTTAGACTGTGGGTCGGATTGACGCTATTTTAGTGGCTCTTTTGAAACAGGGATGACCCTAGCCTCTTTCCATGTCGGATAGTCCATGTTAAAGTGGGAACAAACATTGTCCAAAACTCTAAGTCCGTGTCCTCTTTTGCTATGTCTATTTTTACTTCCCCTTGGTCAGCCACAGGTGGGCTGCCTGGTGTTGTCACAAAAAAAAGATGGCTTCATATCACTTAATACCCAGCCTAGTAGGAAGAATTTGTATTTCTTCCCTCCCCTATGGCCTCTCCCTGGACAGCCGGTGGATTCCATTTGGCCTGGTGTCTCTTCCGCCGTTAACTAGACGTACGTCACATCGAGGGTCGTCCGTCTCTCTGTCCTTCACCGTAGACCTTCCCTGTACGATAAACTTAAGGGGCGTTTGAATGTTCTTGTTTTTTGAAATAAACATGGAAGTGCAGCAGGCAACGATACCACGCAGGGTGGAGATCTCGCTAGCAGACCTGGGAGCGGAAGTCCCAGCCTTTAAATAATACTTAGCGAAAGCTAGGCTAAAAAAGCAACTTAAGTAAAAGGGAGAAAGCCACACCAGGCCTTGCTGATGGTTTCCAGTCAAAGTATGGGGTTGTGTTCAAACCAGCGCTTTGGTTTGGAGGGTGTGTGAGGCCTCCCGATATAGTGCTAATAAGCACTCTTGGGACCATCCAGAGTCGAGAAACTGCTCTTTTTCCCCCCCTTTGGCTCTTGGCTGCCTTCTTCACAGAGTGCTGTCGGATTCCACGTCGATTCCAAAGCGCCTTCCTCCCCTGGCCCTGACGCCACGTGCTTGCCTTGTTTGTAAACGTGACCGTCGAGAGCCATGCCAGTTTGACCCGGTCTTAATCAGAGATAATGTTGCTCTGTACACACATTTTACAATCTGCCCTCTTAAGACTGTTCCGGTTGCTCCCTGTAGTACTGTATACATAAGCGTATATTAAAAATGTAATGCATTAGACTTGTATAGAGCTTTTCTTTGTAATCAAAGATACTTTACGGGGTATAACATGTCAAGGTTGAGCCCACGTGTAACCGGATCTGTCCAGATCATGTAGGCGTGGCCCCGTATCAAATCTGGGTTGAGATGTCTACCAGGGCATAACCACTGCTGAAAGAACCACATGACCCTGCAAAGAAAGCTCTTCTCTGTCTCAGAGAGGATGTAGGGAGATCTGCCCAAACTGTGAGCCACATGACTCTCACAAACGCACACTTGTTCCTCCCCCAGTAGCAAGCACACACATGCTCACTGTTCCAGCTCGCTGGGTGCTGTGCGTAGTGAGGCTGTGAGGTTGAGGGTTGGTTGGTGAGCTTTGGACCACTGCGGTTGAGCCGAAGGGCAGGGCGCCAGCGGCTTTGGCGGAAAAACAAATCTGGCGTTGTTGTTGTTGTTTGGGCACGGTGACCGGAGTTCTGCCCTACAGACTGTCCAGTGTGCTTCCAAACCCTCCTGCTCGGCCCAAACCCTCCTGCTCGGCCCAAACCCTCCTGCTCGGCCCAAACCCTCCTGCTCGGCCCAAACCCTCCTGCTCGGCAGGCTGTCGAGGGCTTCACCCTCCACCCCCCACACGGTGTCGCTTCATACTTTTACAACAGGAAATTTCTATTTGAATCTGCTCTGATCCATTACAGTAGATGGTGCACGTATGTGCCTCTTCCCATTTTGCTCTGAAACAAGGAGTGTTTCTGTTTCTGACGAAATGTCGTGACCAAATCTCTACCACCTGTACCACAATCTGTACCACCCTCCCCCGCCTCAGCCGTTAATCCAAGAAGTGACACGTTTTCTTTTGAAGACGAGAACACCCCAGCTGTGCCTGCTGTCATCTGATCTCTGTTTAAGACTAAACCAATTTGATTGGATAAGAGGAAAGCAGCTGTTCGAACGACCTTACAATATGCAGGTCTCTGTGCGTCCACTAGATGGTGTTTACTTCATGCTTCACAAATCACTTTTTTAGATTTCTGCTTTTTTTCCCTTTTTTTCCTCCAGCTATGCTAGAAAGACTGGTTGGCTGGTAGGCTAGCTGTGCAAAAAACTGCAATGGATAAAGATGATACAAAGCTTGTCCTATCCTGCGTCAGTATAAGAACACCGTGCTTCTGTAATTCAGAACTAGGAGATAGGGATCCTTCCAGCTCAGTCAACAGCAATGTTCTAAAAGCACATGCGTGACTGATACAGAAAACGGGACAGGCTATCTGAGCCCCCTGTCCAGACAGCTCGGCTAACCGATTTGAAAGAGATGCTCGTGTAAGATCCCAGTCTTACGATGGGGGGGGTCGTGCATTGTGGGACAGTCTCAAATGCCAATGGATTTCACAGAAGCAAATGACATCATGAAAACACTTAGTCCTATTTCATGTTTACTCTATTGCAGGGGCCTGAACAACCCCCTCAACCCTCCTCCCCACCCCCAGACTTCTAAACTTGAGATACTGTACCCTAATTGACCAGCGATCTGGTGTGTACCACCGTACCAGCTCACTAACACAACAGTATGTTCCCAACGGATATTTATAACCTACCTAGCTCGCACCCTTATCTGAGCCCCCTGGCTGTCTCTAATACCAGGAAATGGAGTATTTTGGGGGGTGGGTGGATTCTTGGCGACCACCAATGGGAAGCACTGCTGCCGTGACAAGACCTCACACCTCTCTTGTGTGGCTGTTGTGTTGGCTCAATCTTATCTGGTGATTAGGACGACAAAGGTGGCGATGGAAGGGGGTTGGTTGGTTGGGTGGGTGGGTGAGTGGGTGGGGCTGCTGTTCCAAGCATGTACGATGTGTGCCCACGTTGGGCTAGCTTGTGCCTGAGCTTGTGGCTTTTGCCGGTCTGAAGGGACAGGAGTACGAAGGCCAGCACACATTTGGCTAGACTAGCGAGTTTAAATTGTACTCTGTTGTAATCTTCGGACCCAAAGCAAATGAGTCTAGTCCTTTCCTCAAATGGGAATCTGGGCTTGGTCTGTGACTCGATTAGAAAAAAAGATGTGAGTCATTTAAAGACGGTGAATCAAGCAAGAGCTTTCTGTTAGGTTTGGGAGTCTCGGCGGCTCCATTTATAATGGAAAGTGTTTGTGTGTTTGTGTGTGTGTGTGTGTGTTTGTGTGTGTGTGTGTACACCTGCGCTGTTAGCCTAAAGGCGTGCATGTGATTGACGACAACTCCAACCACACTTGCATTTCTAGAACCTCTTGATTGACTTTTCCCAGACACCAGCGATGCATGGCCTCCCTGTCAGTAGCTCGTTTAAGATGGTCACGTTGGCCATTGCATAAGCTGTTGTGGTATGTCAGGCAGACTCTCAAAAGTGACTTACAGCCCAGCTAACCTACGGTCCTCCTACACATGTTTAACCGTTTGAACTCCTAAAACTGGAACTGTCATTGGTGATGCAGAGGACAAGTTTCGTCAGTTTAGCGTTTGAGATAGTAACGATAGTTAGTCAGTTAGTTAGTTATATTTGGGGAACTGCACCAGGTCAGCAGTGAATCAGCTGGGACAAAACTACTCCTTTGACTCAGATAGAACCCAGTCTCATAAACCTACCAGTGCAAGGTTCATTTGAACAAATTCCCTTTTGTTTCAGCCCTCTTTTTCAAACAGGCAAAATATTTGTTTTCTCTGTGAAGGACACAATGCATCTCACAGAACAGGGGTGACCTGACCATTAGCATGACTATTGTACTTGTTTTAACTTCTTTTCTAGCAAGACTAATGTGGAAGTGCTTTAGTTTCCATCCACTTTGGTCTTGCGCCGTTTGGATAGCGAAGCCGCTCTCCCCCCTCCTTCTGGCTCCCACAGTCAGCTGTTTCCAAGGTAACACAGCTGGCTCCTAAATCCCCCGGGGGGGAGGTCGAAGCTTGAGGGACAGCACAGCTTCAAACCCAGCCCTCGCTCTCTCTTTCTCCCTAATCCTCCTCCTCCGCTGGCTGTTTTCATGCCCAGCTCAGACTGCACTTCCAGCAGACTCCTGTTTGTTGTTTTTTCGATTGCAAACGGAGACCTTTGCACCTCCCACCCCTTGCTCACCTCACACTGCTCCGGGTCCAAAGGCAAGGTGCAGAAGTCGCACTTCATTCGATTCATTTTTTTTTTCTTCCCCGTTCCGACGCACGCACGCTCTCCGCAAGCCTGCTCCATACCAAGCAGGTGTTCAGGACAGGTCATGGAGAAGGGGAAGAGTTTCCCGGGGCGAGCCGGCAACGTGGCAGAGCCTCCTCGTGGCGAGGATGGGCGGAGGTAGGCCCTCTGAACCTTAACATGGCTGACCGCTCAGCCCTTTCAGACAGAACCGATGGCAGCAATAGCCCGTCTCTGTGTTTTGTAACTAAACCTGTGAGTAGCTGTCAGCAAACCAACACTTGACTTGGCTCTGCGTGAAGGTTTGTCATCACCTACAGATTTGCTTTCGTTTCTATTTTGTATTCCGAATTTTAGCCTAAATGTCTATTGTCAGTGTGTAACATGCACAGGCATAGCCCAATCCATAAATCCATAGAGTATCACAGTCATTTGTCTTACCGATCTGTCAGTGAGGCCGGGGGAAGAGATAGGGGTTATCATGTCGAAACGCATGTGGCTGTCTGTTTGTAGGACAGAGTCCATCACAAAATGGGACATTGTGAGGAATCCAGATGAACAGATCAGGCGAGGTTTTCACACATCTTGCCAAACACACACGTAAGACAACAAGCAGTCAGGTGGATAGAAGAGCCTGGGTTGGATCTTTTCCCAGTGCTGAGAAAGTGGGGCATGGTTCAAGGCCTGTGTTTTACAGATATCTGCTGTGGAAACACAGAGAAACTAGGCCACTCTTGTGTCTCGTGAGCGTGACTGGAACTTGTTCAGCAGCGCTGGCATCTCTGTTCTTCCTGTACCTTTTTGGTGTTTCTGATCACCTCCTAACTAAGTAACATGACGAATTCCAGGATGTTCCTGGGAATCAACAATGCTAATGTAACTTCAGTTGATTTGGCCTCGACCGGACGATAGCTTAAAACGGAAAGAAACCAGATAAATCCATCATTTTCTTCCTCCCAATGACAAGCCTCCTGCTAAGGCAGTATTAGAAGAAAAGAATGGCATGTTTGGCGCTATATCAGATGTTGTGTCGAAGGGCATGATTGTGTTGGGGTCTAGAACAGGGGTGGACTGTCCTGGTTCTCAGGAGCTGCTGTCATGAAGTTTTCAGATGTTTCCCTGCTTCAACTCACCTGATTCTAACGAATGCTCATTATCAGGCATTCACAGAGCTTGATACTAACCCAGTCATTATATTCAGGTGTGCTAGAGCAGGGAAACATCTACAGCATTCGGGGCAGTGGCCCCCGAGGACTAGGATGACCTAGCCCTGGTCTAGAAGGCTGCACCTGACAAGGAGGTGGGCCCACAGTATTGGTCTTGGTCCTCCACCGGAGCAAACGGCAGCCGAACAGCAGGACTGCTCATGTTCAGAGCGCACACTTTTACAGAAGAAGGCTATCCTTTGGAACATTCTGCACACGGTTTTTAAAAGCCGCTGACTGACTGCGTTTTTGGGGCCATCTGGTTAGTAATGGACAGGACCTGTTGTACCAGATTCTCCTCAATTTGCCTGCTCTTTCACACAAAGCCAAAATAGCCACGAGCACTGTACCTTTTGTCAAATGTCAAATGTCCCAGATGCTATTGTACTTGACATGCCGTCACCTGGTGGAATGCATTGTGGGACTGGGGGATCTCAAAAGCTGTTCTTGCCTTCAGCTCATTTTCTGTGACGGCTGCAAAAGTGAGTCTCGACAATGCTAGTTTGGCCCAAAAGTAAGAATTAGAGTGCTTTAAGATCCTTAGTGGTTTGCCTCAACGTTGCCTCGTCAGCCTTCCCATCTCATAATTACCTGAGCCAGATGGAAACCTGTAACTGGAGGTCTCGTTTACACATTGTAAAAGTGGTCAACTTTATTTGCTGTGACGCAGATCTACTTTAAAAGGTTTCTAAATGGGCAGGCAGGTGGCATCAGTAAAGCTTCCCTTTTTTACCATAGATCCCGCTCACTGTTTGCACCCAGTCAATCCAACCTTGCTCGATCCTTGTTTTTTTTTCCATTGAACCTTACTCCAGTCAACTCCAGCATTACCAAAGGCCTAAACATCAAGCTGTTATCAGGTCAGCAGTGCTTTCAGTATGTTGTTTGCTGACCTGTAACGGTGGGTTATGTTGTAAATGGTCAGCCATATGGAAGGAGTCAAATGGAATGACTGAAAATGGGCCTTTTAGCAGCAAACACATAGCATTGTACATCTTTTTATTTTTTTATTTTTTTTTACAACGTATCCAATTTCATTTAGACTTATTGTTATATCATGATCATTTGAGCAGGCTGCTGGATGGTTGGTCTGTTGTATCAAAGCTTTTAAGCAATTGAGGTTGCTCACTATCAAGTCGCTAATGGATCTTCCTTTTGTCTGCCAGTAAGCAACGCCTGCTTTGTTACGGGTAGTTGACTTCTAAACAATAAAGGAGGAATGGGCTCAGGACAGGACTGGCCTGTTGGAGAAAGGGGTTATGGAGAGGCTAGGATGTAGACTGGTTTGAACTGCTTTTCAAGCATGAGAGAACAAGCCTGTTTATTTATTTCTGTTCTTATTTTCCCTTAAACCTACACCGCCTGGTCGTTGCACTGTTCTTCAAGCACGCAAGTTGTATTTATTGTTGGAAGGCAGTTTCTTTTTTTGTCTGTTAGGCTGGTAGACAATGCAAAGGCGAGGCTGTTCTTGCGTGTCAGCACCTGTAATTTGCTCCCGCTACTCCACTCGCCTGCTCTCACTCGCTGAGGCGCTGGAGAGGGCGGGGCCGGAGCCTTGCGTCACCCGCGACGATGTGTCACACCATTCTCGGAACACAAAGGCACTTCCTTTAGGTAATAGCACTCATGTCACAAGTTTTCTCTGGCAGGATGTGGTCTGAACTAGTTCTTGCGTCGCTTCAGTAACAGATCATCAGGTCAGCAGCTTCCAGATTTTTGGTGACTTCCCCCTTCTTCAGTTTTGCGGTTTTGTGGTTTTGTTCTCGTTTTTTGGGGGAAGTAATGGACCAATGCTAGTTTTTAGTCAATCAGATTTTGGTCTTCCGTCAATTAAAGACTGGATATGATAAGGTACATGAGTTTCAGGGCATCAAGGAGACGTGTTAACGGGTAAGAGAGATGACAGTTGGCTACCTTGTGTTGAAGGTTTGCTTGTTGTGACTAGCTACTGCTAGACTGTTTACCTTTTACTCTAGGCTTTTCTGGTACTAGTATGCTAGTCTTTTGTGTAAATGGTTATGTATAGGATTTTTGGAGGACAAACAAGAACAGATGATGCAATAAACTGCATGTGGTTGGGTTTAGCCATTATCATTTGGGGGGGTATCCTTTCTTGCCTTTGTGTACAGCCTTCCACCAGGTTGTGATTTGACATGACGGGGTGTGTAAATGCTGTGTCCAGTTGACTGGGGGGGGGGGGGTGGCTGGGGGGAGGGAGGAAGGGTTAAAAGACAAGCCTCAGGGCCTACAAACACTGCCCCTTGCTCATCGTTTGTGACGTCAAGTTAGGCAGGTGAAGGTATGTGGAACAGCACACCTTTTGTCCCGCATAGTTTCCATTGGTCGCTGGCGCTCAGTTTTACCCTTGAGAATAGGACCCCTATCCATCAGCCGCAACTGGCAGCTGGGGCCAGGGGAGACCTCTGGCTGTTCTGTTTCCTTAGAGCTGGCTAGTGATACGCTTTGCTAAAGAATCTCCACAACTGGACAGGCCACTCGCCCAACGCAATGGGGTTGACTGTGGCTTGCTTTGCAGCGGTCAGAAGCTGCCTATATGGATACACGGAGAAGACATGTTTGTTTCCCCCCCCCCTTACTAAACCCAACCCCTCCCTGCCTGTCCCCCTCCTCCTCCTCCAGCTACCCAGTGGAGAGTGGTGGCCTGTCAGTGAAGGTGAAGAGGAGCAAGAGCAGCAAGAAGGCCGAGCCCAGGAAGGCCTTCAGCTTGGAGGAGTCCCAACTGGCCGTCCATCAGCACAAGGACCTCACTCGACAAGCCCCCATCAGGTAGGCTAACCCCCCCCAACACACACACACATACACACCACACCTGCTCCCATTGCATCATACTCAAGCATGGCACTCCTTGTAACTGCACCGAACCTATTACCTGGTCGGCCGCTGTCAAGGCCACCTCCTCCCCGCACCACGCGGACTCGCACGCACTCACCAGGGCCAGCTACTGACTTCGCTCCCTTCCCGCTGTGTCCACCCTCAGGTCGGAGACGTTCGACGCAGACCGGAGCTTTGAGAGGACAGAGGGCACAGGCTCGCAAAGTGTAAGTTTGTGTCTGAAGATGAACCAAGATAAACACTCCTCCATGACGCTGCAACTCCTTCCTGTTTGCTGACTGTGGGGGGTGTTCTGTTCTTCTTTAACAGAGCTTCATCAAGCACAATGCCACATTCCACAAGCTGTTTCCAGACATTCCTGAGAGCGAAGACTTGCTGCATGGTAAGCTGAGCAAAACCCAAAAGTTTTAAAATGCTACTGTTTTCTGCTGCAGGTGGTTTTTTGGAAAGCATTTTGCAAATATTGCATCTATGTCCTGCCCATATTGACAATTCTGTGAGCGATGTTGTCAGTTGTGTGGACGGGTAATCATCTGTACATATACACACACGTTTATTTAGCCAACGTAATGACACTTGTTGCACAACAAAAAAGCCTGCATTGTCTCATTTTGTCAGTTATATCTGGTTAAAGCTAATATGCAGGAGTCTTGGGTCTTGCCCAACTAAACTAGCTTTAGGCCTCTTTTCTTGTGTTCAAAACAATTACAGAAGTGGCCTGGGTTAAGTAGGGGTGTTACCTAAAGGGGAGGGGAAAAGTGTTCCATGATATGTTAAGCATGTCCAGAACACAAGCAACTGTTCCAAGGCTAGAGTCCTGCTAAGTGAACAGCTAGCCACGAGGGCCCTTAGTCTACCTGCTGCTGATCTCCTTTGTCCTCTCTCCACCTCAGCATACATCTGCGCCCTGCAGAAGGAGGTTCCCTACCATGGACGGCTGTACGTCACCAATACTCACGCCTGCTTCTACTCATCAGTGCTCTTGAAGGATACCAAGGTAGGCTGACCCCCGTGTGTGTGGAAGGCGAGATGGGAGTTTGTTTTTAACACTTACTGCTTGGCCAAACAAATGAGTAGGCAGGGTCATATCTGCGTGTAGCTGGAATACAAATTGGAAGTAGTATCTCTTCCCTGTTTCAAGAGAATTATCTTGTCACTAACCCTATGGGTGTAATGTGTCCAGTTGGTGATCCCAGTGAACACCATCCGCATCCTGAAGAAGCAGAACACAGCCCTGCTGGTGCCCAACGCGCTGTCCATCCGCACCACCCTGGGAGACAAGGTCAGTAATCCAGAACCCCTCTCACCCACACCCACCCCGTAACACGATAAGACCAGCTATCACTTTCCACCTCTGTCTCGACAGCTGAGGAATTGTGAATACCCCCCCCCCCCCCCCCCCCCCGCCATAAAGCAGAACGAAATCAAGTTGTCTTCCTTCTGTCAACGATCTAAAGTGTCTCCTCCCTCCATGTTGCAGCATCTGTTTGTGTCCCTGCGGAACCGAGAAGGTTGCTTCCAGCTCCTGCGCTCCGTGTGTCCTCAGCTGGAGGTGGGTGTTGTCCCTGTGGCCAGGCACCCAGATGCTCCCTCACACCAGTTTTTGCAACTTCCTGCCTGAAACATTTCACGTCTTGCAACAGGCACCGCTGTTAGGACAGACGAGTATGCCTGTTGCATTATGCAACCGAGTTCGGTTGCAGTGTTCTCGTCTCAAGAACAACTTGTGCGTGACTTTGGAGTTGTGTGCCTGTGTTCAGGCAGCAGGTGTAAATGAAAGTCTGTCCTCTGCTTCTCCTGCAGGATGGAAGCCCAAACGGCAGTCCGCTATTCTCCTCAGCAGAACATAGCTTCGATCGAGTCAAACTGGTGGTAAGCTCACAACATTTGAAGGCTTGGATGGGTTGAATTTAGACATTTAGTGTCAGTGTTTTATGTTGGCTTGATTGTTTGAACCCTGCTCCCCTCCTTTTTCCAGAACTCGAGCCAGTCTAGTTTGGAAGATGGCTCTGAGCAGTTGGACGGCTCTGACCCCTGTCTCCTCCCTGACTCCTCCCCTCTGCACCAACCCCACGCAGGTGAGGGCTGATAAACCCAAGCACCCTCTTCCACCTTCTGGCCTGGATGAGCCATTTGGTGCCGAGTTTTGTTTCTCTCCTTTTCTTTTCAACTGCTCTTCCTTAAGGATCTAGGCGTCTGCAGCAGAATCTCATGTATTTGCAGACTGGTTTTATGGTTTTACTGCTGTCGTTGTCCCTGAGGCGTGTTATCTTCTAACACACTCATAAGAGACATGGGTAAAAGTTCAAGGTAAAGTGAGGAACAGTAGTGTCTGATGTTTGCTTTCTCTCTTCCCTCTCTCTCTCTCTCTCTCTTTCTCTCTCTCTCTCTCTCTCTCTACCCCTCCAGAGCCAGAACCCAGTAGTAACAGTGGCTCTAACGGGAACATGCACACACCGCTTATGGACAGCTCTTCAGAGGATCTCTCAGGTGAACAACAGGACACACACAGATCAAGATATTGAAATGTCAGCCAGGAATGCAGTGCCATACACCTCAAGGCAAAAGAAAACCAAATCTGTCCAAGCTTTTAACACAGTCCAGAATTCATGTTCCGTGGTCTTGACCTAGTGAAGAGGTGTTGAACTCTTGGCCACTGTCCCTGCTTCAGCACACCTGATTTGAACGAAGCGTCGTTATCAGATTTCCACAGAGCTTAATAGCCAGCCATTCATTTTAATCAGGTGTGCTGGAGCAGAGGGAATGTTTAGGGCAGTGTAACCTGAGGACCAGGGTGGAACACGTGTGTGTGTGTGTGCGCACACGCGTGTGTCTAACCTGTTGCCGTCTCCTTCGCCAGGTTGCTCGTGGGTGTGGAATGTGCCAGAGAGGGCCCGTTCCTTCCTCATCCAGAGAGAGTCTAGCACCCTCAACACTCTCCTGTTCATCTACCTGATACTGTAAGTCCTGCTCCTTCATTCCTGCCAGCTGATCTTGAGATGTAACACAAAGCTCTACCCCTGCCATTGTATAACCTAGCGTATTCGTCTAGCGAGACCAACGATCATCCAAAGCAACAGGCAGAACAGGGCAAATGAACCTACAACAACTTCAGTCATGTGTTCTAACCGCTAAGCTAGACCCTTGATTATACTCCCATAAACCCTCAAATCCATCCGATTTGGAGTCTGCATTCACGAGGCCTCATATTATTGGTCGGCTTCTCACTAGGCTGCTCATGAGTCACGCACATGCACAACACTGCAGGATTAGTTAGGTTGTGAAAACGCCATCGGCCCTCGGCACTGGATCCAGTTCCTCAACAGCCCTATAGTCAAGTTAGACAAGGAGGAATGCGCCTTTTGAAGAAGCCGAGCTAAGAGCAAACAGGACTTAACTCTCCCCTTTACAAATAGGCATTCTGACTCAGCGATTAACAGCCTATACGTGCGTGTGTGTTGTGGGAACATGGGACTTGATGTGAAGAGCCAGTTGTGTTTCTTGTCTTTCAGGGTGGTCCTGCTGCTGTTGTCCTCAGGGTACATTGGCCTCCGCATCGTGGCTCTGGAGGAGCAGCTCACCTCCCTCGGAGCGCTGCCTGAATTCTCACTACAGGCCGGGTAAGACACACACATACACACACAAACAAACTCTTAAACACATTGGCCCAAGGACAATTTCTTTTTCTTTCTTTTTAAATAAAAAAAAGTTTTTACAAGAGTGGAAAGTATCCATTGTTTAAATCTGCCTCGCTGTATCAGATTTCTGTAACAGGAGCAGCAATGCTGAACTAGATTTCTTTTGTGTTTTTTTTTGTGTTTTTTTTGTCTTGTGTGCCAAATTTTGATGTTGACTTTCTTCCCCCTATTCTTCTCCCAGATACAAAGATACATAACCTCACTGGCCCAAGGAGGGACGTGTTTACTTCCGATCAGGGGCCTGAACAAGGGGACGTTGCCAACTCAAGAGCTAGCCAATGAGATCCACGGGACGACGAGATGAACCCGGCGAGCAAAACTCTCGACCTATCAGGCTTGTGTCCCCTGAACGGCCCCCCTGTACAGGAGCACTCCAGGGTGAAGGGGGTTCACACCAAGGGCTAATACTTTAGAGGGCAGCCGGCCTGCCGCAACTGTTAGACGGAGCCAAACCAACGCGCGTGCACACACTTGGAGACGTTCTCACAGACGCCCCCGCCAGGCTGCAGTGCCATCTTGAGGTTCAAATCGAAGCCACCTGGGTTGACCGGATGAACTATCCAGAGATGATGCGTGCGGTAGCCAACTCGGTGTGTTTTTTTGCTGCTGCTGCTGTTGTTGTTGTTTGTTTGGGGGGGGTTTCCCCTGAATGAATGAAGCATCTCTTTGGTGTGTCTGGTTACTTGAGACGTCTGTTCCAGCTTCCCTCCTACCTGTGTCTGTTTTGGGGCGTGCCATCTGCGCAGACGAACCCTTGTCAAACTGTTGGCCTCCGCCTGAACACTTTAAGAAACAGTAATGCCACGTCAGTGCGCTGAGCGCACGCTGCTCACACGGTGAACTCTGTTTTGTCTAATTCCTCCTTACTGTTCCTCAGTAAGGCTCCTTCAGCATAATCAGCTCTGGGTTGAGATGAGTACCTCCATCTCCTGATCTCTATAAGGCTGGCTACACTAAGCTCCTCCCATGAGCGATCTGCCTTCCCCTCCCTCTTCTAAATAACCCTCTGCCATATATACGACAGTGTTCCTAGCCGGTCCTGGCATTTGCATGGTTTAAAAACCTGTTTAATTATCAATGCACAGCGGCCATTTCTCCCTCCAAGTCTCACTTGACTTGCATCATCAATGCTGCACCAAGTAGAAGTATGTTGCAAATGTCTTTCTAAGCGTGGGTCCCTTTTTCTACTAAGGGGCAACGGTTTTGATTCCGTGTAGACGGATATGCATTAATGACTCGCGTACTGTATACGAGGAGAAATGGTTGTGTTCAAGCAAAAAAAGAAAATTAAGTTCTTACACATTTCAGGTTCAGTAGCACCAATACAGTAGTACTGTAAGCATTTCAGGAGTACTGTATGTACTGCATGTCAAAAACAAATCTGATACTTGATTGATTTTTACATATGCACTCTCCTTCAAGTCACCGAGAGAGACTCGAATGCTTCTACCAATCAAGCAGTGTTGTTACTGCGGCAACAAAATGGTCCGAAAAAGACACAAAAAAATCAAAGTGCACCAATAATTATGCATGTCTGGAAATTTGTATTGTTTGGTTTTGTTTTTTTCTTTTCGTGGTTGTTTAGTTTTTTTTACCAACTGATGTTTTGGATGTTGTCTTTTAATAACAAAGAGTTTGGAAAAGAGGAAAACGGAAGTGAGGCGAGCAAGCGCACTTTAATGATGTTGTAAATGTACTTTGAATCCAAAGACATCACATTTGATGGAGATTGAGAGGGGAGAGGGGGGGGAATCAGATGTTGTGTTCTGCTAGTGTCTCGATGGTGCTAAAGATCTTTTTAATTTATCTCAGGGGTTAGCAAGGGCAAACCTGCCATGGTTTCGATTTGGCCCTTTTCACTTTGTTTTCGAACCTCCCGCTTGGGTCTTCTGACACACGGAATTTTCCCAATTTATCGAGCTCCCCACACGTCGTTAATCAGTTTAGTGGCTTCGCGTTCAGTCTGTATGTGACTATCATCAACTGTTCAGTCTTGTCAAACACTTGCCATGTCCTTTTAGGCAAAAAATTTCTGTCTTAACTTCACAACACATGTCTGGTTTAAACTTTTTTTTCCTCAAATCTTGGATACACTTTCCTAGCTTTTGACTAGAATACATGTCACATTTTATGTGGCGTTTGAGAAATTGTGTTCTGATGTTGAGCTAAATGATTTAGGCGGCATGCCATCCAGCCGTACTGTCAACCCTCCTCTCTCCACCAGGGGGCAGTAGAAACTGAAATCCTACATCTAATAACGGGCGCAATGCAAGAATCTCAATGAAGAGCGCAGTATTTGTGGTTTTGCACTATTCTGGTGTTGTAAATAATTTTTGTATCGATCGTAATGCCCTTAATTGTAATATGGTCATTATATTTATTTGCATTGTGTGTCATTCCAAGTAGTCTCTGTGAGAACTGCGTTGGAATTGTTGAAAAAAATAAATCAATTGTTGCAAAAGTACATAATGTATTCTGTTTTTATCATTTGTAACTGGAGGGTGTTAGAGAATGAAAATGTCTAAGCATTGGAAACGGAACCTTTTTATAAGTCGCTCTGGTCAAATGTTATATATCGCGAGTCAAAGGTCAAGGCTAAGCTACGTGTCTGAGTTCAGGTTTGTTGGACTTGACAGCAGTTACTAATGCGTGTTATTACGCCGTGTCACGGCAGTCGTCTTCAAAACATGTCTGATATTAGATTGCCACCTACAGGCAATTCCATGTAGTGCATGCAAAAATAATCACTGCATTGCATCTATTTAAAGCAAGCGAAAACCAAAGATGACCATTTATTCTATTCAGCACATTTTCCAGGTCACAGTGGTCTTGGAACCAGTTCCTAAGTCCTTGTCCCAGTACTTGGGTGGCCAGTGGGGATTCCAGGCCACAGGCAAGTGGCTGTCTGGTGGTTCTGTGCAGGGAGACGTCTCTTCCGTCTAGCTGTCGGGAATGTTGGGAGGGGCTGGTTCTGCAACGTTCTTCTGGTAAGCACAGAGCTGGAACACACCTAGAGGGATGCATGAGAGGGAAATGGGATGAGCTGTTAAGATGGTGGACTCTGATTGGACAGACCTTGAAAGAGAAAAGGGATGAACTAGTGTGTGCATCCTCCAAGCTAATGAAGGGACTGGTGTGGGTTACAATTAGTACTGTTTACAACCAGCATCTTGTATTCCATCTCTAATCCTATAGGCCAGGCAGTGAAAGTTGGATGAGTTGGTGTTACCTGCAGCAAAGGAGAAGAGGATGGCCACCCAGCCTAGAATGTAGGACCAGGAGAAACGCCAGTCTAGAAAGCGCTTTCCAAAGAAGGTGACCGTCACCCCCGTGTAGACAGACAGGGCCACCAGGGCAAGGAAACCTGGATGAGGACAACCAATCGGACCGGAGCGGGGGTAAGCGACATGACAGTCTGGTCGCTATGTCACTGGTGTTTCAAGTCATTGACGGCACCTCTGTCTCTCTCACGCACACACACTCATAGCCTTTTTCTCAGTCATATGTTGGTGTTCTCTTCATTCAGATGGTTCTATCACTGTGTGTCAGCCTCTGTGCACATTGAGATTTGGCTGACAGGGCCTTTTTCTGCATCACTCTTAAAGTGTGGAACTCACTCCCTGTTCCCATCAAATCCATATGTATTATCATTATTATCCTGAGTTTTTACATGTATCATTATTATTGTTGTTGTAGTTGCATCACCTGACAAGACCAGTGCAATGCCCCCGGTCCGCACCCTCCTGCTGTTGGTGCCGTTGGCGAAGGCGCTGAGCCCCAAGACCACGCCAGCGAAGCAGCTCAGCACAGCCAGCAGCATGAAGGCCCGCGTCGCATCCCAGAAGGCTGTGCAGGAGCGACAGACAAGGTCAGCAAAAAAAAAAAAAAAAAAAAAAACCTCCCCGACTGACACTCCCCTGAGCCTGTCGACTGTACTGCAACCACCCAAGCAAGCTTGCTACCCGACTCCTTCCTCACATACGTGGTGAATGTGTGGCAAACATATATGGTACACTATCCCTTCTAAAGATTTCCAGAGTCAGAATCTGTGAAAAAGGCCAAGCTCGTTGCCGGGTTACTTTTCCTTGTCTCCTGTCTTTTGTACAAGGAGAAAGCTATTTGATTGCACACATTTTCAGCTGACGGTACGACATTTCACTCACCCACGGCAATGGTGTGGGCGTGGCACTTGTGATTTATGCAAAACCTCCAGAGGCCCTGATTGGCTGAGCTACCGGAGTAGCGGTATTGCATCCAAAAGTCGGTCGCCGTGGAGACGATGAGGAGCACAAGGGCGGCCACCCCGCAGAGGGTGCCGCCTCCTGCTAAAGTGTACAACATCAAGGAGAATCCTGGGATAGCGCAGTCCTCCTAAATGCACCACAACTGAAGGTGAGAGAGAGAGATTTCAATGAGAAAGAAACACAAAGTTCACTTCTAGTCTTGATTCTGTGTCCTGGATCAAAATGACCATGAAGGTGAACTGTTCTCCCCCCAAAAAAACAAAGTCAGCTTGTTATGTAGAAATGTATTTCTAAAGCCAAATAACTAATGAACCACATTATATCATATATCTAGTACCTTAGAACAGTGAAGAGGTTTACCCAAAGAAAACAACTTGGACACCTAAATATAAATACTAGTGTTTCACTAGAGCCTTGCCCCCCCCCCCCCCCCCCCCCCCCCACACACACACACACACACACATTCATTCACACACACACTTTGGTGAGCTAAATCTCATATTTAGTCGCAACATCCTTCAAGATAGTCCAGTCGTCTGCACTATTTGCAGTCTGCAATATTTTTACGTTGCACGTTTACATATTGCGTTTTACCCACTTGGAATTCCAAAGCAACTTTTTTTCTAAATGAACCGAGCTTAAAAAACTGTCCAATTTCCTAAACCATACAAAGCATTTGACCTAAACTAACTCCATGACAATGGAAGCGCTGAACAGGCATTTCAAGCCATTGTTTGGGTCTAATTCCACTCTGGCACAAACCAACTAATCTACTGATGAATTGTGTATCAAAAAGATAAGTCAGCATGTTGCTCTACGAACACACAGCATGTGTTTGACCTACCGTTACACCAGACAAGTTTAGTCTACCTTCATCTTCCCATAGCTCCAATAAGGTTTCTACTTAGCAATTACCTTCAAACTCATGCAAATGTGCCCCTTTAACCTGCTCCTAAAGTACTTTTACTTGAACGCTACTTTTGTCAAAGAAACCTTTGATACGAAGGAAGGTCCCATGGCAAATTCGTAAACTCCAGTTCCTGCATGTGTATTTGTAGTCCGCCATCCATGTCAACCAGAAAAACGTTTGAAGCCACCTCGGTGTCAGTTACAGAGAATACTCAAAAAGCAACTGACTGCCATTTTCTTGCTCTTTTTCTTTCTTTTACAAATACGGATCAAATATTTACAGCCCAGGTAATAAGTAAATAACAAACTGCAACTCATCTTCAACCCCAACTTTTTATCTCGGACGGTGTTCTAGGTGATGTTTTGTGTATAGTCCATGGGTATGCTTGTCAAAAAAAAGAACCTTTTCCAATACCTCTGTGGGCGCCTGTCTCTGTCCAGTGTTGTTCACAGTCTGTGTGTCTATCCTTTTTAAGCCCTCTACCCCCAGCGCTCATTGTGTTGCTTACAAAGGAGGAGAATGATCGAGCGCAACGTGTGAATGATGGTAATCCCTCTCTCACTGTCCTTGTCGTATTCCCTTGTTCTCCCATCCCTCTCGCGTGGACCCTCATCCTCACCCTCCCTCCCTCTCCCCTCTCCCATGCTTGCTCTCCCTCCCCTCATCCCTTGCTTGTACTTTGTCTTCGGCCTGGCCGTCCACCTCGGACCCGCACACCCTTCTCCGTCGTTCTCTCATCTTTGTTTTAAAAACAAACCCCACATCATCCTTGCGCCTTCTTTCCTCGGTCCTCCATGGCCTGAAAGTGAGGGGTCAGCCCTGGCAGAGCCCGGGATCATGAGACTTGGGTGGGGTGTGGTGCAGAGCCCACCTCCACACGCTGCCGCCCACCCCCACCCGGGCCTGGCCAGTTGGCGGCTGCAGTGCAGAGCCATCCCAGTCGTCACTCCTCATCCACTTCCTGAGTACGGACCCATTACTCACCTGAACTCCAAACCTGTTGCTGGGTTTGAACTGGTAAACCTGACCAGAGTGATGAAAGGTTTGCACAGCCTAGTTAATGCTTCCTTTCTATCACAGGAGAGATGATGAGGAGAAAGTGAGATTCTTTAAATACTGTTGTGTTTTGTTTGGGACAGATCAGTAAAGATGCACTAGTGGGATTTGAACCCAGGCCCCTGCAGTAAGGTCTCACGTAGTGGACACTTTACTTTTGAACCACCTAGGCCCCCACAAAACCAAAATTGAAGATGCTAAAAAATAATAAATACATAATACAAAATAGAGGGGAGAAAAGTCATGCTGAGTTTAAAAAATGATGTAAACTGACTTATTTATTATCAATGTGAAATCAGTATTTACAAGACAAATCAGGAAAAACAAGCATGTCTGTATTTACATACATATGTAATGACATTGATCCCGATGACATTAGATCACTCGTATGGTTTTGATTTGCACACAGCTTTTTACCCAGGGCTAAAATAAGCTAACAAGGTTGACAGAGCAGAAACGTATTCATGTGTTCATTGATAATGATACAGGTACTGTTTCCCCACAAAGTTGGCCTTAAGTTTCCAAGAGCAGTCAACCCAAGTCAACAATAAGAAAGGCAGGTTTGGGCTGTGTATTACCCCTCACCTGTAGGACTGTAGCTGACCAAACAGGCTGTCTATCACAGGGCGATTTACCACCCGGTCTGGAAGAATCAAGGACAAAAAGGCCAAGAAACCATGAATCTAATCTACTTCCTTGGTCCCCGTCCTTTTCCTCCTCCCTTCATCCCACCTCCCCTCCCTCCCTTCATCCCGCCTCCCCTCCCTCCCTTCCCACCTCGTCCTTTCCCGCCCTTCTTCCCTCCCTTGTCCCGCTGCTCCTTCCTCTGCATGCCCCTCATGTCCTTCTTCATGCGGTTGTCCACCACCTTGAAGACTCCCTTCACGCCGGCCGGCCTCCGGACGTGCTTCCCTCCGCCGCCCTTCTTGGACACCACGTAGGTGACCTCCCGCTTCTCCTTGCCCACGCCTGCCTTCTTGTAGATACTGGGAAAAGAGGGGTGGAAAGTGGTTTACAGACAAGAACAAAAATAGGCATTTTTTTGTAGTTTATGGACATGAGCATTTGGGGAAATGTAGTTTATGTCCGAGAAGGATATCTGAACATTTGCTTGGCTCCTTCAGGTGAAGTTGGTTTGAACGTGATGCCTGAGTGTGTGGGGTTTGCTAATGGCAGCGTGGCGGACGTACTTCTTTAGCTGAGACATTTTCTCCTTCTCAGAAATGTCCACAGTGTTGACCACAGCCTCTGCCTTCTTTTTGGCCTGCTCCATCTTCTTCAGCATCTGGAACATGGGTCAAAGCATGGAGTCAGTTACATGGCACCTGTCGGCAAGCGCTGTGAAGAAAGAAGAAAGCCCTGCTCTCCTTCCTCCCTTTCAGCCGTCTTACCCTCCTCTTCTTCCTGGCCTTGGCCTCAGCCACCCTCTTAATGGGCCTGGCATTGATCTCCTTCCAGCGCTCCTTGTACTCCTCCACCATCTCCTTGGTAACAGGCACAGGCTTCTTCCGGTGTTTGTTTTCGTCGTCTACGAACCACTCGGGTACCTCGCACTGGTCCTCAGAGCTGGCGAACCTACACACATGCGTGCGAGCACACATTAGTTTGGCCTGCACAGGACTGTCTAAGAGACGTTAGTAGATAGTCTTCAACAAATGTGAACTATTGCAACAACAAAACCAGTTTCTTCTACCTGTGAAAGGAGCTGTCTACCAGATCTCTGGCTCTCTTCTTGGACGTAGCGATCAGACACCCCAGGGCCAAGCCTTCTGGGTCTAGGATCCGAGCCCGCTTACCTGAGGAGCACACGTACACCGCCATTGGTCAGTCCTGACAACAACTCTGTCTATCATTGGTTGACACAGCCGTCTGTCGCCCAAAGCCGAACGCGTCCTGTACTTACTGGTGCTCTCCACAGGGACCACCTGTAAATCGTCCTCCTCGGCATTGCCTTGGGAGCCGCCTGCTCCTTTGCCGGCTTTCATCTGGGCGATTTGCCTGTAGAGAAAAGGGGGGGGGAGTTGCTTGATTTCCTTTTACGTTAGATACTTTTCAAGATGCTTTAAAAGCTTTGCGCTTCTAACCGTTGTTAGAAAGAGTAGTGTTGGGAAAGCTGACCTCTCATCATCGGAGTCAGTGTCCGAGTCGCTGTCGCTATCCCCCTCCGCTTCCTGTGAAGGCCCCGCCTCTTCCTCTTCTGGCTGGGCCATCGCCTCTGCTTTCCTCTTCCTTTCTTTGCCGACTGAGTACGAAAACGAAGGATGATGCGATTGGGGCGGGAAAGTGCGGAGCAGTAGTGTCTTTCTCGTAATCCAGATTTTCATGTTAAACACTTATTGCAGATACGAGGACGTTTCTATCACATTCTTTCAGCGCCTTGCCGCAAGCGTGGGTGTGTCTCAGGAAGGCAAGTCTGGGCTGACAGGAAGTGGGAGGGTTATTTCCCTCCGTCCGTCCGGCAGGGCGGAGTCTCACCTGGGGCCTCCTTGGTGTGGAGCTTCTGAGACTGCTTCAGCTCACTCTCGGCGTCTCCATCCAAGTCCAGCTCTGAGAAGATCCCCTGGGGGCCGGGTGAGATAGGAGCGGGTGAGACGGCAGCGTTTACAAAGCAACTCCCCCGCACCACCGATTGGACCAACTAATGGAGATCGTTACCCAGCCAGGGTTTTGTATTTGTTTTGATAGTATGATTGTGTTACCAAGAGATATGCGTCTTGTAAAATTGCCTGTGTGACTTGTGCATTTTCTTTTTAAGTACAATGAACTTCTCCCATGTTGGAACCAAGTTATACGCGACAATCTTCAAACTGTGGTACTCTTTCCACATTTCATCCTTTTTTCCCCCCAAAATCCAATTACTTTCAGAACCATGTGTGTGGTAACAGACCTTGCTGAACCACAGGTTGGTCTCTCTGTTCTGCTTCTCCTCCTTCCCCTCCAGCTCCACCAGCAGTCCACTGCCTTCCTCCTCCTCCTCCTCCTCCGCCGCCCCCACAGAGAAGGACACCCTGCAACACAAGCCCAACCATGAGCCACCGACATCACAGGATCACAGATGGAGTCGTCGTATAATGATTAATTCCCACGGAATCGAGTGAAACAGTAGAGACGTACTTCTTCTTGGGAGCCTTCTTCTCCAACTCCTTCTCTTTCTCCTCCACTTCAGCCAGGTCGTCCGAGTCCAGGTCAGAAGCCAGCGACATTTTGTCGTCCTCGTCCCCATCCGAAAAGTAGAGGTCCTCCTCCCCATCCACCAGAGCGTCGGCCACCTTCATGTCCCCCTTAGTGATTTCACACAATGCCTAGCAACAGGAGAGGGGAAGGAGTGAGGTGTGTATGGGGGGCATGTGTGTGTGTGTGTGTGTGTGTGTGTGGAAGGGGGGCTTCAGAGCCTTTACCTTAGCTTTGTTGATGGTGCTGAGCGAGAACATGGACTCGTCGTTGCCGTCGGCGATAGAGACACCCGGCAGGTCCATTTTCAGTTCCACTCTCTCCCTCAGCTTCCTCCTCTCCTTCAGTAGCTTCTTCTTCTTCCTGGTACGACCAAAACGACACGTGTTCACTCTCTCCCCCCCAAAAAGCCCCCCTCACACTCTACTAGTTGTAGGTTGCATTTTGGTGTACATTTTGGTTTTGTACGCTGACGGTTTACACGGGTCCGTAGGTGAACGTACCTCTTGAGTTCAGCCACCTCCTCAGCTTTCAGCTCGGCCACTTTCTTCTCCAACTCTTCCTCTTCGTTCTCCGCCTCTTCCTCCTTCCCCTCCTCCACGGTCTTCTTGGCTGGCTCCTCTGTGTCGCTCTCCTCCTCCCCAGAGCTCAGGCTGCGGAACAAGGGCAGAGTTTAGGGGTCGGCCACACGATCTCCATGCTAGCATGCATGTAGAGGGAAAAAAAAGATGGTGTGACATGGAAAAAGGTAAATACTTGATTTCTTGATCTGGTTTCTTTGCTTCATCTTTCAGTTTCTTGGCCAGGTATCTCCTGAGCTTTGACCTCCAGCTCAGCAGCAGTCTGAACAAATCAGGAAGTAAAACAAAACAAAAAAAAAGGTCAGAAGTTGTGCATGACGGTCCAGGACAACAGTTAGAGACTCCACAGTTCCATTGACGGCTCGCGTGATTGGCTCACCTGAGCTCCTTACGGCCCAGGACCTTGATGTCACGGCAACACTCTTTGATCTCGTCCGAGGTGGCCGGGTGAGTCTCCAGCTCTAGGCTGTCGAAGGTGATCTAGGGGGGATGGTGATGGAAAACTGGGTCAGAACAGAGGCATGTAAACAGCTGGTTTTGTTAATGGTGCAGCAGATTGAGTTCATCGACTGTCGGTGTGAATCTGACCTCGTTAGCTTTGCCCATGAAGTCGACAGGGTTGTCTGCTTTGAGGAACTCGGTCACAGAGAAGGTGTGGTACAGAGTCAGATCACCGTCTGTGTATCCCTCCGCCTGGAGGGGAAGAAAAGCACTTGGTTACAAACCAATTTAAAAGGTAGAAGGAGAGCCTTTTTCAACACTAACTGAACTCTAAAAGAGAATCTCACAGACACACACACACACCTTGGCCTTCTTCACAGGGATCAGCTCTTTCACCGTCTTCGCTTGAACCTCCACTTCTTTGAACGCATGTTTGGGGTCGAAGAACTTGTTGTCGATTTTGTCTGGGGCCAGAAAACCTGAACAGGAGATGAATCATGCCAGTATTATTAGTAGCTGAGCTTCATCCAACAAATTTATTTCAATGGGACTTTAGCCATGTGACTTGTTAGCTAGAGAGTTGAGGGGGGGGGTCACACACCCTGACAGATGACGAAGATTTCGGCAGACTCATTCCTGGAAGCCTGGGGCTTGGTGGCCTGCACCTTCTTGAAGAACTGCTGGAAGATCCACAGCAGCGGCTGGTAGTCCTTGGAGCGGAACACCTTGGTGACAAACGTTCCGCCCTTGGCCAGGAACTCGCAGGCCAGTTTCAGAGCCATGAGAGTCAGGTGAGCTGGGAGGGAAATGCAGGGAGGTTATAGTGTGTGCTGATCGGATGAAATTCTCATTTGGGTTTGTGCACTGTTGACTTCAATTACATCAAACTTAGAACTACTATCATCCTTACTAATACTGATTAACCACACAGCATGCTGATTACTTGCAGATTGCATCATGGGCTTAATGTCCCGTTGATTCATTTCGTCTGGGCTGTTACCTACCCTGTGTGAAGGCATCGTGCTGCCAATTGGCACCGACGTTGGGAGCGCCGTCATTTAGGACTACATCTACCTTCCATGTTTGTAGTTCTTTTCTGAGAGCCTATGGTGGGCAAAAAAAGCAAGTCAAGACAACATCTACAGTCTCCATCGACACAGACATGATGAGGGGCAGCGTCTGAAAACGTGCAGTGGAAAACCAAAAGTGAACAGAGAAGATGGAACTTCCTTATGCATACTGCATGACAGTTAACTAATGAAAATATGGGTTTGAACCCCTACACGAATGAGCTCAAACAAGTTCATGGCCTCACCTGTTTGCATTTCTCTGTTGTGATGTCCTCCTGTAGAGTAACAACATTGGGGATGGGCTTGATAGGGACCAGATCAACACCTGAGAGGATCACATATATGTGCATACAATTTAAACCCATAGCAGAGCGATTAAGGAGCAGTTATTATTCAAAGGGTTGCTAGATCGATTCCCGGGGGACTGTCTCAGTACTTATGTCGCTATGAATAAAATCGTCTGCTAAATGTCATGTAAAGATATGTATTTATGCTTTGGTAGAATGACTGTTGTCATGGCTCTTTAACTGGGTGAGAACGCATTCCACATCTGTAAAATTGAATCTTGCACTCACCGATAACAAGACTGGAAACTGGCATAAACTTGGACGCCACCTGCAACCTGGGGTAAAACGAAAAGGTAACATCGTCAAAGGAAATCATTTTCGTTATAGCTACACGTTAAAATTGAGGGCTAAGAAAATCTGCGATAATACTCACCAAGGTAAATCATATTAAAATAGTGTATGACAACCGTACTTACCAACCACCTGGGGCAGCGCACAAGTCGACAACAGCTCGGGCTTTCTGTAAGAACTGAAATTTACGGTTGAGCTGAATAAGCTTGAATGACGAACGAGAACGATAACCTACAAAGGAAAAGAATTACATTACATTATCAAAAGATGTTCAAAGGTTAGATTGCGAGAATACCAGGTCTCTATCTAGCCATGCAAGCTAACTTCAATCGTGTAATGCGATTGCCGAGTTTACCTGTTTCTTTAGCTAAATGGTAGAATTTATCCTTTCGGGTCTTTCCAACTTTGAGTTTCTTTCCCATGCTTGCTAGCTGGTGTGGTAGATCACTTCAATTTGAATCCCTTTGAAAAATTACGACTTTGAAAGCTACAACTTCACAGATGATTCCATACCACGTCCATGAAAACAAAACACGTGTGGCGCATGTGGCGCACAAATTCAACGTCATCGTTTCCATTGGACTGGGAAACTTTATTGAGAAAACTAGAGGAACAAAGACACCTGATGCAGTAATTTTATTTAATCATATGTGTTTAATTAAGATAGTAACGTCATCACCATCACTGCTCCTATTGTGTTGATTAACAATAACGGTATTTGCCTTACATTTAATCCAAGAAGGGGATGAATTGTAAACCTGAAATATAATCCATATGATTTATAGCAAGTCTATCTTTGTTGTTAATGGCATTACTGTCTTAAAACAATGTTTTACAAGCCCTGAATGCATGATTTAGATGATAATACTCATGGAGATATTCCCAGAGAGAACATCTGAAATCCTGACTGGCAATGACAAGATGGTGTTGTTATGCCTCTCAGAAGGGCCTGTTTCTGGAGCGAGTGTTGATGAGCCCCAGCACAGAGAAGGCACTGGCTGCAGCTGTCACCAAACTGATGGCCCCGATGGCCCGCGTGGCCTGTTGACACCAAGACACGAACAGGAGGTATGACTTTTGAATTGTATTACAATGAAATCAGGTTGAACTACTGTTATATAGGCAGAACACAACAAATGAAAGAGTGATGACAATGTGATTTTTCTGATGAGACCAAATGTCCTTTTAAAGACAGGAAGAATCAATATCCATAAGGTGACTTAGGTAGTGTGTGTATACGTGTGTGTCTGTGTCTGTGTGTCTGTGTGCGAAAGCAATACCGGGTACCTGCTCAGACACACCCTCCCCATAGCGCAGGAGGGTAACAAAGTGCTCACAGTTGCTACCCAAGAGGTCATATGACACCTCCTGGCCAATGAGGACTTGAGCTCGATCAATGATCTCGTCGACAGCTAATGGTGTGTGGTTATCATCGTATTTGTTGTTAACCCGGTACGAGTCAGTTCCCACCACTTCCTTCAACAGCTGCATTCGCACCACTGCCTTGCGACTAAAAACTGACTTCACACTGGACATAGCAGCCGCCTGACTCTCATCTAGAAAAAGCAGAAGACATTTTAGAGGGCTAATAATAGTACTTCATGTGTTACAACAGAGTGGCTAAGATGGAATCACCACACGACAAACAACTGCTTGGATCAATTATTCCTGTTTATGTCTGCTATTACGGAAGAAAGGCTGATAATCACATTGAACACCTTTTAATGGTGCTTAACGGAGGGCAGTGATAGGCAGTGGGAACATTCAGACTTGAATATTCAATGGAGAGGAGGACCAGGGGTCAAACACACTGTTGTTTACTGACCAACAGGTGTCAAGTTGATGATGTACCCATCTCCCAGGTAGAGAGCCCAGTGCTGATAGGCCGGTCTGAAGATCTCAATGAGGTCACCAGGTTGGGGGTCACCAAGGGAATTGGGAAGGTCAGGGTCATTAGAGGCCATCTAGAGAGAGATTGTTTGTGGGAGAGAAAGCGAGCAAGAGAGAGACAGAAAGGTAAAGTCACAGCTGATGCAATAACTGCTGCTTGAGGTCAACCTTTTTTTTCTATGCCCCCCCCCCCAAAAAAAGACGTATTGAGCGTTGACAGGATGCTCTACATATCATGGTCAATGAGCCTGTTGGCATGGTTTTGGCCACCCCACTATGATCGTGTGTAGCTTTTGGTTAGAACATGTGGTGGGAAAACACACGCAAAACAATACTCACATTAGAGGTTGTTCTTTGTCTATCCATCCCACATCATGCTTCCGCAAATTCTAACAACAGAGACATTGATTAAACCAAACATACGCTCCTCTCCCTCTATGGCCTTTGTCCTCTTGCTATGGATAGCAATGCAACCGTATTGTACTCGAATCACCTCTCAAACGCGGTGTTCATCTTTTTTTTTTAATCGCGTATACATAAATAAAGAACATACATAAAAACAGCATCCTGGATACATGATTTAGAGGAAGTTAGTTGACTTGGGGCGGATAAACAAATGACCCAGATAAAGAGAGAGTGCTGGATAAATGGATACAATGTGGACGACAAGGTCACATACGCACACAGACAATACACACAAGCTTGTGTGCCACACAAGCATGCCACAATGGCACCCGCATAATAGAGAAACTGACGGAAATGTTTTAAACCTGTGCTGATTTTACTGTAAGTAACTAGGCATGACTCAAAAGTACAAAGGTTGTATTTAAGGATTGTAAATATAGTGAGCAACAGCTGAGAGCACATTTAATTCTAAAATATATGATTCATGTACAGCACTGAAGAAAAGGGGCATGTTAATTTAATTAGAAGACAATGCAACAGAATATAAATTAATCTGACGTTATGTAATCTATATCAACGTGGGAGAGCAATGTGTGTATCCATGTTATTATCAATTCATGAGACTTTAACTATGTGGGGAAGATTATAGTCCGAATGTTACTAACTCAATGATTAACCTTTTTTTTGTTGTTTACAAACGAGCAAGGCATTTTATGTTTTACACAAGGCATTGAAGGACTAGGCCTAAACGTTGACACAGAGCAAGATTAATACTTACTGAAAAACCAGCATCTTTTTCTTCCTCACCATGTTAATTCTCCATCGTATGTCCGGCCTTTTCGAAATAATGCGTGTAGGAAAATAAGGTCGTTTATTTACAGCCTTCCAGATGATCAGCAAATGAATTATTTTTAAATTCGTTCCTCTGACGGCTCAGCTGAAATAGAGGCAAGCACTGAGGTCCCAGTTCAGGTTGTGTTTCACGGCTGCACGACGAGAAATGGTATCAACTTTGACAGGTGACAGTCGAAGGGGGGCTACCATTCATAGGTCATCGGCGGCATGCGTTTCCTTGAAATGGCGTCGTTAATTCAGGTAAATACGTTTCTTATGCAGCACGTGCAAATGTCACATTAAATCATACACTTTTTATATCAATTTACTTAATACTCATTTAAGTCAAAAGTGTATAGAATAGAGAGTGAAAAGTTTAATCAAAAGCTGCAATTGACTGTAAAAAAAAGAAATAGAATAGTTGTCTTTATATGCCTACTAATTCGGTAAACTGACCATTTTCGCAAGAGGGCGACACAATATTTCGGAAGTTTGAAATGAACCGATACACTGCTATTGAATATATTGATATATGCTATTGAATTTGATCGATTTTCCCCAAATGAAGAGATAACCATGCATGGGTGTGTCTAGTAGGCTACTTGAAACGGGAAAAATAAGAGGAAAAATAAGCATTATGTAAGAAATATGAGACAAAAAATGCACAGCACAATCAATCAAAATCCCTAAGTGGCAAATACTTGGGATTAATGCCAAAAAGGGAAATCTTGGAGGATGGTCCCACTGGTTATTCAATGACAGGATGCTACCAGCCAACCGAGAACCGTAAATGTTAACTCCGCCCTGTGTTCCTGACCGCTAGCAGAGACAAGGATAACAAATGGAAGGTTAGCGGAGATTGGCAAGTAACCTTTATCGAAAACCTGCGCCTGATAAAAGAGTATTTGTCATAGACAGCGACAGGGTTTTCCTGTGGAATGAAAAGGAAGGTTTGGTGCCCTCGCCGTACATTTTGGTAAGGAAAGACTTATATTAAAGCAGGACTGACTTGAGCAAGTTGGCTAGTTTTTGCAAGCTAATACACGTAACGACGGCACGCGTTATGACAGCTGAATTCTGAATCATAACATGCGAGTTAGCTCGATGGCTAGTCTAACTTGGCATGCTATCTGGCATGCTATTTTAAGAAAACAGTCGTATATTATGTGAACTGTTCTAGTTGGATGTTATTTGAGGCTAGCTATCTCGAGCGAACTCGAACAAGAATCAATGTGCAGATATTTTGACGCTATTTAACGTTAGCTAGCCGCTAGGGAAGATGACCAATCTTTATAGACTTAATTCCAAACGAAAGTGACGTGTACAGCATATTAAGTTGTGGCCATTTTGTCAATTACTTGTGGTTAGGTTCATTATAAGATGTAAAATCCTGAGCGCAGGTATTATCTGTGCACTGACATCTCAACCCACTGTTAGCTTGTCAGCTGGCGTTTGATAAAGGTCTGACAGCACCCTAAACACTAGCGACATTTTGCCCATTCCACTCTCGCCTAGATCTGAAACATGGATTCTCAGAAAGTCCCCCTCCTCAGACGAACGGATTCAGCCCAGGGGGACTTTTCACCTCTGAAACACTTTGTAGTGGCCAAGAAAAAGATCGGCGATGTGTTCGAACAACTCTTGCAGTACGTGAAAGAAGCGTCTGAGTTTGTTGAAGGTGAGTTCATGTGCCAATAGGACGTTCTAGACAAGCAATGAACGCTTTTGAGTACGTTAATATTATATACGTTCAACAGCTCTGATTGCTTATGCCTTTTCCTTGTTAAAGTTTGAGTACTTGTGTGCTTGTGATCAGAAACCTGCCAGAATGAAGCCTTGGAAAACATTGCCAGCCAGGAGCAACAGGAGCAGATTCAGACTTACACAGACAAGCTGGCTGTTATCAAAGAAGTTCTGGCACGCAGACACATGAAGGTGGCCTTCTTCGGCAGGTACGCAAATTGTGGATTTGAGTTTATTCACCGTTCATGTTGTGTTGTCTGATCTTTGCTGTTAACCTGCTTGGAAATATAGTTTAAAAAGTGTATAACAAAGTGTGACTGCGTAGATCTGTATTCATTCAAATCTGAGCAACACAAATCCTTCTGACAGTTTATTTCAGGTGTACTCAACATGAAAGAATGATTATGAGACAATCAATTTGGTTTTGGTTTCAGTTTAAAGCTAGCGCACTCCTTCCCAGCACTTCTATAGTGCAGCCGCCTACCTCTGATACACTCAGACTGTCATCTTCAATAGTTTCCAGGGCACTTAACATGGGGTGATTGGGTGGAGTTTTACCGGTTCAGCCTTCATAGATTTATATCAATGTCATTAACCCACAATGGATGATCATTTTAGTAAGCAGTCTGACCTGATTGTCTGGAACTTACCACGCTAAGTCCAAGGGTGTAATAATAATAATAATTCTAATGATAATAATAATAATAATTGTCTCCCACAGAACAAGTAATGGGAAGAGCACAGTAGTCAACGCCATGCTGAGGGACCGAGTGCTGCCCAGCGGCATCGGCCACACCACCAACTGCTTCCTGAGCGTGGAGGGCACAGATGAGGACAAGGCCTACCTCAAGACCGAGGGCTCAGAGGAGGAGAAGAGCATCAAGGTAACACACACACACACGGGCATACATCCGTACTGATCGTTAGCTAGGTAGCTACCGGGGGAGGGTTTGAGTGTCACTCCTTCCACCAATAGGACTGAAGTCGGCATAGTGTAAACTGGTAGAGGTGGTTTGTAGCTGTGCTGGAAGTGCTCTGGAAAGCAGGAGAGCTTGTCAGGGGTTGTCAGTTGATGCACATGTCGAATGGGAGGGATGAGGGAGGGTCGAGAGTTGAAAAGTGTTTATTTTCTCAATCCTGGAGTCTGGGTATTTCCGTTGGGTGAACGGATAACAGGAGTAATAAAAACCCTGTCTGCCAGATAAACGTTGTTGTTGCACTCTGATGTGTGGCTTGGGTCATTGGTTCAGCTCTGACTACATTTGAACAGACGCAAACATGCAAATACTGTATGTTTACACTGGTGTCAGATATCTAAGGAGCAGACTAGTTTAGTTGAACAAAAAAGACAGTGGTGTTCCTGTTTCAAGGTCACTCCCTTAATCGAATTCAGCTTTCATCCTTCATGGATTCTGCTATTCAGCTCGAACAAGGGAACATTGTAATATAAAATACCCAGAACTTTCACTCTTTTTATTACCCAGTTTTGTCCCAAGTCAATAGAGAAAGCTGCACCTTTTGTGCTGTGTAGCATCAAGCTAAGGCCAGGTATCCCGAGATAGCCTGGGCTTAGCGGGGCAAACGTAATTCAAATCCAATAAAAGGCTAGCCCCAGAATTCAAATGACCTTCTCCCCTCCCCTGCCCCCTCTGCAGACCGTCAACCAGTTGGCCCATGCTCTACACATGGATGAGAGCCTGGACGCTGGCTGTCTGGTGAGAGTCTTCTGGCCCAAGACCAAGTGTGCTCTGCTGAGAGACGACCTAGTTCTGGTGGACAGGTAACGGGCGAATTGCTGGCAGACCACAACCTTCTCCTTCACTCTCACCCAGCGGGGCCTACAAAGCCTCTTGCACGTTTGGAGAGGCTTACAGTAGTACTATTGCTCACTTCAGACCACACTGTTTACTAAACACAGCTGAGCTACACGGCTCCGCTCACCTTTCCAATCTATAGGGAAGATGTGCTTTTGAATCCCCGACACATCGACACATTCCTAGTTTATATCTTTGTTTTGAATTGTAGTTCAAGGCGCACTAGATTACCTGAAACTATCTCAATCAGACTTGTCGTTGCGTTAGTATGGGCTCTATTGTCATCTCTGAAATGACCTTGATGTGTGACCTTGATGTCTGTTGACCTTTCAACCCCGGCCCGCAGCCCCGGGACTGATGTCACGACGCAGCTGGACAGCTGGATCGACAAGTTCTGTCTGGACGCCGATGTGTTTGTTCTGGTCGCCAACTCGGAATCAACACTCATGAACACGGTAAGAGGAAACGTCAGGCTGGACGTTCTCACCAAAAGAGAGACCTGACTAATGGCTGTCATTCAGAGACCAGAACACTGGGGCTGCTAAGTAGCTTAGCCGTTCCCAAGAGCAGTTTGAACTTATGAACACAACCATCTGCTTTGCTTGTCCTGGCTGTCATTTGCAAAATTTAAATCTTAGGACCTAAGTTTCTTATTCCTTATTCTTCCCTGAATCGTGTTTACATTTAAAAGAAGAAATAACTTTAGGTTTGAGAGAAAGTCATGAGTTTCAGTTAAGGATAGAAGTTTTCTAAACTTGTGCGAAATTTCTCGTTGTGATTTGCATAAGAAGGGCCTCTTAAGTCTTTGAGTTTGCTAAGGCTAATGGTGCCTTGGTATTGCTAGTTCCATTTTGACCCAGCCTGCAGACTCTGCTCTGTTTATGTCTGCTGAAGCATTCGTGGTATGTCAAAGCACATCATCAATCTCAGAGCTTATGAATGCCAAATCTCTTAAAGGGGCATGCCCCATAACATCCCCCTTCCTCACAGATGCATTCAGGCTATGTTAGGACGTATAGTCGATCACAGAACACGTTAGCTGGATCGTGTTGTCAAACAAGGCTTGTTGGATAATCAGCCTCTGGTTTGGACACGCTCCTCCATGCCAAGTGAAGTGACTTCTCAGTTACACAACAGAGGCAAAGTTTCTGAACACCATCACTGCTTTTTAAGTGATTCTTATCATTTTTTATTACAGACTTATTTAGAATTTCAAGAAAAAAATGGAAAGTCCACAAGCTTATCATTCTTCTATTAACTTAGCAATCAACAAGTAATAAATCAATCTAACTTAAGAAATATGAAGGAAAAAAAATAGAAAATGCTGGTAGTACAATGCACCTAAAGAGAATGCTATGAATAAAATGTTCTCTGCCTCCAAGAAGGAAGCGGGGCATCATTGCCTCAGCGCAACCTCTGGCGCCGAAGAGGACGATTCACTTTGACGGTGATCCTCCTTCTCTTGCGGTCAGGCTCGCCCTCTGCTTGGTCATGGTGGTCCAAGGTGGCCTCCCACACCCTCTTTCTGCTCTTCTCAGACGGGCTCTTAAGGCCCACCAGAACAGCTGCCTGCGTGCTGCTGTCAGTGTACTCCACTTCCATGTCCTCCACGTCATCCAGCATATTAGCGCTAACCGGGCTGGCTGGAGCAGATATCATCTCACAGTCGTTTGGATACAGACAGCTGGTACTGGAGAACAGCGGAAGGAAGGTGTTTGTGCAGCTTGAGGTGCCGGGGTGCTGTGGTGACAGCGTCGCAGCTGTCTGCGTGCTGCTGTCATTGCACTCAACCTCCATGTCCTCCACCTCATCCAGCATGTTGGTCCTCTTCGGGCTGGCCGGAGGAGAGACCATCTCACAGTCATTAGGATACAGGAAGCTGGTGCTGGAGACCAGAGGAAGAAAGGTGGTCGTGTTGCACCAAGATTTGGTTGAAGTGCTGGCCTGCGGAAGGTATGCAGTCATGCTAGAGCTAATGTGGAAGTTATAGAAGCTTGAACTAGTCTGCTGTGGTGGAGGGTTCAGATGGTAGTTCAGGCCAGGATCCATATACCCATTGGGAGGCTGTGGAGTGCAGGTGTTCACAGTCATCCCTGGATAGCTGCAGCTGCTGTATCCAGACCTGCTGGAGATGCTAGCTCCATGAAGGCCTGAGTTGGCAGGGCTAAGAGCTACGGTAGCTGCTGTCTGTGGGAGGCAGATGGAAGCGCTCGTCCCAGGGTAAGCAGAGGCAGCTGGGTGCGGCGGTTGTGAAGGACAGCTAGAGGCCTTGAAGTGGCTGCTGGACTCCTGATGAAACCCTGCAGGCTTGAAACTAGCACAGGTGGCTGTCTTGTTAGCCAACAAATGCACGGACGAGGTCTTGTCTGAAGACTCATCATCTGAGCTGTCGTCATCCGAAGAGTCGATAACAATGATGTTGGGATCCACTCTTATTTTGGGGGCTGCATAGGCGTCCCCTTGGTCTTTGAAGCCCTGTGTAGGGGTAGATATCTGGTGGATGGATTTCCTGGAATCTCCTACAGAGAGCAGAAAGAGACACGCAGGTCCAAAATCAAACATCGTAGATATTCTTTCATATAACTTTTTTGATTTGACCTTCCATTTTTGGCAACACTTTGTGTTCCCCAGCATGTGTTACTTTGTAATGATATAGTTGATGGTTATGGGTCGTTAGTACGAAAGTGTAAGAAGGCACAGTAAGGAGGAAGGGGTA
>BROE01000028.1:5894880-5899105 GCA_036571765.1 Plecoglossus altivelis
CTGTCACTGGAGGACCGTGAATACCAGATGGACCGTCTGGAGTTTGTTAAGAACCAGCTGAACCTGCTCATCCAGGACATCAAGAAGAAGATCAAGACCATCACGGAGGAGGTGGAGGCCAAGGTAACCAGAACACTGACCCCTGAGGGGGCGCTGTAACACCACAGCACCCCGACACACAGCACCCCTGCCACACAGCACCCCAAACTCTAGCTGGTGGATTGAGAGTGACAGGAGCTTGTGTGATCCTGCACTGCTCACCATTATGTGTATTTACATATTATTCATATAGAGTTATGCTTGAGTTTCCAACTCCGATTAGAGGGAGTGGGGGAGAGAGAGAGAGATATGGTTCGGGGCTTATTCATATCGCAGTCTCACTCCTGTTTGTTTTGGTGTGACATGAAGGGCTACAGACTGTATTTAGGGGAGCCAAGCATGACAGCAGTAACATAATAACATATACAGTCATATTTCATAACAAGCCCTACCCTGTGCCACCGTAGCGTTTGAGAGGGGGATGTGACAGCTGTGTGTGTGTGTGTGTGTGTGTCAGGTTTCCAGTGCCATGGGCGAAGAGATCTGTCGCCTCAACGTGATCATCGACGAGTTCCATGCAGACTTCCACCCCTCCCCTCACGTCCTCAAGATCTACAAAACAGTACGCGTCTCCATCGCTCTGCTCTTCACCACTGACTTCAGTTTGTTGACACACAAAGAACCAAAGCGCCGGTTCTTACATTTTGTCAACGGTTTATAACTGCCGATTTCTTCGTTTTTATTTATTTATTCATTTATTTATTTACATGCACGTATTTTTGTGACTGCGTCTCCTTAGAAGTGAGCAATGAAGTGACTGTTGTTTTATGTATTTTGCTTCTGGATCCACCTGTTCCATCCGGCTGACCCCTGACCCCTCTCTGTCTCTCTCTGTCTGTCAGGAGCTGTTGGCTCACATAGAGCAGGGCATGGGCAAAAACCTGGCTTTCCGCTGCTCCGACGCCGTCAACGCCTCCGTGCAGTCCTCCCAGAAAGATATGATCGGTACACACACTCACACACACACACACACACACTCACTCAGGTTATATTTTCACAAGCCCCTGTCTTGTCCTTGTTTCACACCATGCCCCCCCACACATCTCAGTCAGCATCACATGGAACTGGTGACTGAGACGTTCTGACGGTTATCTTGATTCATATGGTTGTAAATGTCTTCTTGAATACACTGTCAGAACTCTCAGGATTCTTTTAATGCAAGGGCAAGATGTGATCAGACAAACGACATTTCTTCAAGGTCCATTTCACATCCTAGTCATGGAATCAAGAGTGTGGCTTGAACTGTAAGTTTAGGTTCTGGGTTATTGTATAATTAAACTCCCCGATCGGGGAGTGTTTAGCAAACACCTAGACTGTGTTTAACAAAAGGTTCAGACACACAGCCTCTCTGTTTCAGCACAAAGTCAGACGACAGACTTTCCAGTAGAAAGGGAAAAGATAGCTTGCAGCCAACAGGTGGTTGTTATTCAGTCAGGCGGACACTGCCTCCTAGACTGACTGTCATCACAACACAATAAAGGTTACATTGGGGACACATACATATAAATGAATGATATGACAGGCAACATGACCCGATAATAAAACACTAGCTTATCTGCTGATTGTTATTGACATAAGAATGGGATAGTACCCGATTTATACCACAACAACATTCGCCAGAGATGTAGATACTGTGGGGATACCAGATGGTCTTATGATGTGTGTAGGTTTTCCTGGCAGGAAGGTAAGAATTCCTAGAAGACAAACCTTTTTGACAGTGTTTTTATCCCCCCTCCCTCTTTCCCTGCCCCCTCTGTCCCTGCCTCCCACTCCTTCCCCCCTTCGTCTCTCTGTCCTCCCCATCCCTCTTTTCCCCCATCTCCTTCTCCCCCCTTCCCTCCCCCAGAGAGCCTGCAGCCTCTGCTGCCCCCTGCTGCCCAGAGCCAAATCCACATGCTGATCCCCAACAGGAAGTTTGACCTGAGCTACGATCTCAACTGCGCCACACTCTGCTCCGACTTCCAGGAAAACATTGAGTTTCAGTTCTCCCTGGGCTGGAGCGCCCTGGTCAACCGCTTCCTGGGGCCGGCCAACGCTCAGAGGGCCCTCAAACTGGTGGACCAGCACATCCAGGTAACACTGCTGGAATCAAGCTTCCTGTTTGACTGACTTTGGGAAGTAGCAGCAATTCAGAACATACTACTTAAAACATACATGGTGAAAAGGACAACTTTTCTACTACCCCCCCCCTCGCCACACTCTCAGGTCCCCCGCCCGGCGCTGCCCGTGGCCCGCACTCCCTCCAGCGGCCCCCCCGCCGTGGCCCCGCCCCAGGACACAGCCCTCATGACCCAGGAGGAGCTCATGATGTCAGTGGCCACCAACTTGGCGTCCCTCACCTCGCGCACCTCCATGAGCGTGGTCATCGTAGGCGGAGTGGTGAGCGCTCGCCCACCCAACCTGGCAACCATAGCTAGCCATTTATTTATACTCCTGTGATTTGACAAGAAGTGCACAGACACAGATACACAAACCAGATACACTATAGACAAAATGACAACTTCCTAAGATTTATGACAACTCTATCTCTCTCTCTCTCTCTCTTGCTCTCTCTTCATTGGCGTGCCGCAGGTGTGGCGAACAGTGGGCTGGAGGTTAATCGCCCTGTCGGCCTCCCTCTACACCCTGCTGTACCTGTATGAAAAGCTCACCTGGACCACCAAGGCCAAGGAGCGCGCCCTCAAGCGCCAGTTTGTCAACTATGCCACCGAGAAGCTTCAGCTCATTGTCAGCTTCACCAGCGCCAACTGCAGCCACCAGGTCCAGCAGTAAGTCCTCGCCATCGCTCCCCTTCCCTTCGGCAGGGCTACGAACCGCTTCCGGAACGTTCCACCGCAAGTTTTCACTTCTACCTGTTCAATAACTATCACTTTTCTCTTCTGAAACTTAGTCATTGTTCTTTGAAATATGTTATTGTTGTCCCCATATTCATAACGTAAGCCAAAATTGAAAGACGGTGAAAGGGTTCGGAACCCAGGTCTTGTATAATGTTTATCAGATTCATGAATCGGATTTACCGGCTGTTTGGTGCAAATACCTCTACTTCAAGTTCACGCCAAGCATGTCACGCTTGCCGACGCACACTCCAAAATCGACGCATTTTGAAAAAAAAAATCTGGTTTTTCCACTCAAACAATCGAGAACCTACAACCTGCAGTACAATGAGGGTAATAATTAACGCCACGTCCGTCCCAGCGTACTCATCCCTGCAGCGGTATTTTACTAACAGCGGAAACTTGCACCCTCCCCCCACTTCCCCTGGGAAGCTCTTAATAAATAAACGATTTGACGCCATGACCTTTTCCGTGTTGCCCAGGGAGATGGCCACGACCTTTGCGCGGCTGTGCCAGCAGGTGGACATGACGCAGAGGGAACTGGAGGGGGACATCAGCCGCCTGACTGCCAAGGTCCAGCAGCTGGAGGATGTCCAGGGCCGCTCCAAGACCCTCCGGTCAGTCCCCACTGCCCTCAGCCTGCCCACCTGAACCACTCACCAGTGTCTCTTGTAGAACACAGGAACGGTTGACCTCTTCCCCTCGAGGTTGACGATGCCTTGTACTAGCCTTTGTTTGGTTAGCAACTTTTTCCCCATTCTAAATATTTCTGCCCAGCTAAGCATAGATATTGTTTTATGGCAGTGGTCTATCTCTGTGGGAGAGACTGCAGATCAAGAGGTTGCTGGTTCAGATCCACCCCCCATTACACTTCGCTTTGGATTCTGCTACATAAATCATTGCATGTATTATTCATACTGAGAATTGACACTTTTGAACCCAGAAGTATGTTCTCATTTATCAATAGCGTTGCAAAACGGGCTGAACCTGTGTGCCTCCGCTGGTCTTGAAGCTGTTGCTCGGGATCCCTCCTGCCAGCGAATGAGCTCACGTGTAGTGTTGTGTTCTCTCCCTCCCCCCAGACACAAAGCCACAGAGCTGGAGCACCTGCTGGAGACCTTCACTGCCCAGTATCTCCAGCCTCAGCAGTGATGGACAGTGATCGCTACAACCCCTATCTCTCTCTGTCTGTCTCTCTGTCTCTCTCGAAGCTCCAGTTCGAACGCCTGGCGTCAGCCTGGGCCTGTTCGGACTCCCCCCTTCTGACACCCCCCCCCCCCCCCCCCCCCCCC